>CAUYQG010037367.1:0-17237 GCA_963574415.1 Tarsius wallacei | reverse complement strand
GTTTTTCTTCATTTGTGTAGATTTTTCTCTTTCTCTCCCTTTCTCTCCCCTTCTTTAATTCTGTTTTTCAGGGGATGTGGGATTGCTTTTACTTCTTTTGTTCAATCTCCTGTTCTTCCCTATGAGGGTCCTCTGGCTTTGTTCACTTTTGAGGCTGGAGTGTGGGCTGGGGGCTGTACATTTTGCAGTTTTGAGGTTTGATTGAGGGGGAAGCTGTGATTCGGAATCTATCTGCTGAGCCCAGTATCCACCAACAGGTGTATGGGCACACTAGAACCTATTTCCCACTGCCTTACAATCTGTCCATGCAGTGGGGTGTAGGTTTGCTCCCTGGAACAAAAGAAGGTACGAAAAAGGAAAATAATGGATGAAGGGGGGGTCAAGAGGAAGTTAGAAAGAAAGAAGAGTGAGAGGGAAAACAGACATACATACCAACTAACGTGTGAAAGAGAGATACAAGGCCAGAAAAGAGTGAAAAACAGACACACAAACAAAATTCCCTAAAGCATACCAGTGATCACACAAAGACAGTCCAATAAAATGATGCCTTTTGACGCATTTTCCCCTCACACAAACAGATAGTCTAAATCAAAAAGCAAACCAAATAGTCAAAACAATAAAATAAAAAGTTAAAATAAGAAACCAGGCTAGTTCTGGAATCTTTCCAAAGTGTCTAAAGTCTCTTCAGCTCTGATCTCCAGCCTCTCCCCTTTGCTTTTATTGCAGGCTTGCTACCTGAGATGTCTGCTATGGCTGAGTTGCCTGTATCTGATTCAGCATAGGGGAGGGGCTTTCGTCTCCTGTTTAGCGATGTTACCTTAGAAACCAAGGAGGAGGCTGCTCGTAGGTGGGCAGGGTAATCCAAATCTCTGCCTGGAAAATGGCTGAGGTGGGCAGCTCCTCTTTCACCGGTCCTTTGTCTCCACCCGTCCTTTCTCTCGCTCATCCGGGTCCATGGGCGATCCACTATGATGGGCTGTGGGGGCATGTCAGGCACAGGGGATCAGCAGTACAGCTGGGTGCTGGATCTGGTATGCCACCAGCAGCCTGGGGTGGAGGAGGGAGCTGGGAATTCCCTCCTTTGGAGCTGAGAGCTGAGAGCGGCTGGTCAGCACCTCCTTAAGATATACTGTTCCCTTACACAACCATGGGGTCCCACGCTGGGTGCCTCAGCCAGAGCAAGAGTGGGACTGGAGCTCCGAAGGGTAGGTGGTGAGCAGTGACAGCGGCTTTGGGCCCTGCACAGGGCACTTCAGTCAGGAGTGGAGCTGCTATCTCTGAGGGGCAGTGCCCAGAGCCTCCCTGGGTGACAGTGGCTTGAAATAGGGCTGGGCGGGGGCCCAGAACCTAGGGCAGGGAGCTGGAACTCTGAGGAGTGAGCACCAGGCTGCTGGGCCGGAAGCCCAGTCAGGGAGGGAACTGGCAGCAACTGGGTGACAGGCAGATCAGTGTAGCCAGCAAGGGAACCCAGATCTCCACAAGGCGGTATCCAAGAGCCTCCACAGGGTGAGATGTTGTAGCCGGGGAGGGAGCTGGGATCTCCACTCAGCCAGAGCAGCAGCAGCTGGGGGGCTGCAATAGCTGGCCTTGCATGGGACCAAGGGTCACTGGGCCTCGGACCAGTGTGACTGGTGGTGGGCAGGGGGGTGGGGGAAGAAAAGTAAGATTCTTTTTGGGAACTCAATTTCGGAGAATCTCACAGTTCCACCTATGCCGTCGCCATCTTACCAGAACTCCCACTTTATTGTTTTTAAAATTATCTTATTTTATTTTTACTTGACAAATAATTATATATATTTATGGGGTATAATGCGATGTTGAATACATTTACAATTTGGAATGATCGGATCAGGCTTTAGTGCATCATCTCAAATAAATAAGGCCATATGGTGTTTGTCTCTTTGTTCCTGGCTTATTTCACTTAATGTAATGCCCTCTAAGTTTGTTCATGTGGTAGGTTTGTTCATATTGTTCTAAATGGCAGAATTTTCTTTTCTTTTTCTTTTTTCTCTTTCTTTCTTTCTTTTTAAATTATAAAGATATGGGGGACTAAACAGGGTTAGGTATACAAACATTGATTATGCAGGTACCCTTGTTGATGTGGTATGCCCCTCCCTCCCCTATCAGTTTCGCTCAACTGCCAATCCCACCCCCCTCCCCTGACAGTTTCCCACCACTGCCAATTCCTTTCTTATAGTATTATAATTGTTCAAGGTCCACTTATGAGTGAGAACACAAGGTACTCTGGTCTTTGTTTCTGTGATATCTCACTGTGTATGAGTAACTCTAAATCCATCCAAGTTGCTGCGAAGTCCATGTGTTTGTCCTTCTTTATGGCTGCATAATATTCCATTGTGTATTTGTACCACATTTTTTTTAATCCAGTCCAGCTTCGATGGGCAGCATCGTCGATTCCATGTTTTTGCTATTGTGAATAGAACTGCGACAAACATGCGTGTGCAGGTATTTTTTTTTTGTAGAATGATTTGAGTTCCTCTGGGTATATTCCCAATAGGAGAATTGCTGGGTCATATGGAGGTCAATTTCTAGTTCTTTCCGAAATTGCCACACTGTCTTCCAAAGAGGTTGCACTAGTTTTCATTCCCACCAGCAGTGTAGAAGTGTTCCTTTTTCTCTGCACCCTTGCCAGCATCTGTTGTTGTTTGTTTTATTAATGATGGCCATTCTTGCTGGGGTTAAGTGGTATCTCAGTGTGGTTTTGATTTGCATTTCTCTGATGATGAGTGAGGCTGAGCAGTTTTTCATGTGTCTGTTGGCTGCCCATATATCTTCTTTTCAGAAGTGTCTATTCATGTCTTTTGCCCACTTTTTAAAGGAGCTGTTTGTTTTTTTTTCCTTTCAGTGCATTTGAGTTCCTTGTAGATCCTAGAAATTAGGCCTTTGTCAGATATACAATTGGCAAATTTTTTTTTCATTCTGTAGGCTGTCTCCCTGCCATCTTAATGGTTTCTTTTGCTTTGCCGAAGCTCATCAGTTTGATGAGGTCCCACTTGTCTATTTTATTTCTTAAGGTACTGGCCTTTAAGGTTCTGAATAGGATTGGTTGCCAGTTCCAGTTTCCAAAAGTGTGTCTCCTGTGTTTTCTAAGATTCTTATAGTTTGAGGCTTTACATTTAGATCTTTGATCCATTTAGTTAATTTTTGTGTATGGTGATAGGTAGGGGCCCTGTTACAATCTTCTTCATGTGATCAGCCAATTTTCCCAGCACCATTTACTGAATAGGTTCTCCTCTCCCCAGTGGTTGTTGTTGGAGGCTTTGTGAAAGATGAGTTGGTTGAGGAATTGAGGCTTTGCTTCTGAAATCTCTATCCTGTTCCATTGGTCTATGTGCCTGTTCTTGTTCTAATACCAGGTTGTTTTGATTACTGCAGCCTTATGGTAAAGTTTGAAGTCTGAAAGTGTGATACCTCCTGCTTTGTTTCTTTTGCTAAGTGTTGTTTTGGCTATTCGTGGTCATGTATGTTTCCATTTGAATTTCTGTATTGTCATTTCCAGGTCTGAGAAGAGTGATGTTGGTAACAATGGGTATTGCATTGAATATGTAGATTGCCTTTGGTAAAATGGACATTTTAACAATGTTGATTCTGCCTATCCATGAGCATGGACTATTTTTCCATTTGTTTGTGTCTTCTTGGATTTCTTTGAGCTGTGTTTTGTAGTTCTCATTGTGAAGGTCTTTCACTTCTCTGGTTACGAAGATGCCAAGGTATTTCATTTTTGTGTGTGGCTATTGTGAATGGGATTGTGCTTTTTATTTGGGTCTCTGCCTGCTTGTTGCTGGTATATAGGAATGCAACTGTCTTTTGCATGTTTATTTTGTACCCTGAGACTTTGCCAAATCCTTTATCAGTGCAAGCAGGAGAATTTTCTTTTTTTAAAGGATGAATAGCATTCCAATGTGTATATATGCCACATTTAAAATCCATTTCATTGATGGACGTGCAGGTTGTTTTCATATTTCAGTTATTGTAAATAATGTTGCACTGAACATAAGAGTGCAGAAATCTCTTTTCACATACTGATTTCAATTCCTTTGATTACATAGTCATTAGTGAGATTGCTAGATCATATGGTAATTTTACCTTTAGTTTTTGAGGAGCCACCATACTGTTTTCCAAAATGGCTGTACTAACTTACAATACCACCATAGTGTATAAGTGTTCCCATTTTTTCACATGTTATCTTTCAACTTTTTGATAACAATCTATCAGCATACAGAGATTTAATTTTCTTGGCTTAATTTTCTCCTAAGTATTTTATTTTGTTCTTTTGGATACTATTGAAAATTGAATTGCTTTTAAAATTTCTTTTTCAGACAGTTTTTTGTTTGTGTATAGAAATGCTATTTATTTTTATAAATTGATTTTGTATCTTGCAACTTTATTGAATTTGTTTATTAGGTCTCCACATTTTTGGTGGAATCTTTAGGATTTTTTTGCATATAATATCATGTTTTTACAAATAGATAATGTCACTTCATCCTTTCCTATTGGGGAGCCTTTTATTTCTTTCTATTGCTTAATTGCTCTCGGTAGAACTTCCAGTACTATGCTGAACAGAAATGGCAATAGTGAACTTTCTTTTCTTGTTCCTGATTTTAGAGAAAAATTTTCTACTTTTCACCATTGAGTATAATGGCCTTTATTTTATTGAAAAAATGTCTTCTATACCTAATTTGTTGAAAGATATTGTTTGGAAAAAATGTTGAATTTTGTAAAATACTTTTTCTGCATCTATTGAGACAATCATGTTTTTCATCCTTCATTCTATTGATATTGTATATCATATTTATTGATTCACATATATTGAACCAACCCTGCATTCTAGTGATAAATTCCACATGATTGTGGTGAATGATCTTTTTAATGGACTGTAGAATACAGTTTGCAAGTATTCATTCAGCATTATTGGATTTTGTCTGCACACAAATTAGACAAAATGTTTTCTTCTTAATTTCACACATCAAGCCCTAGAAAAATGGGTCTGTGGAAAAAGAATTCTCCCCAATTATATTGTCTATGGCAAACCCTGTGGCAAGACCATTACCACACAAGGCATTCAGTTCATCAGGAGTTATTGCTGGGCATCCAGACTGTAAGAGGGCAAAAGACTGTCAAATAAAGCAGAAGCACTCTTTCTAGGGTTCTGTCTGAAAGATGGTTTTGCATACATTATGAGTCCTATTTTCAACTTATTGTTGAATTACTCTTCTCCATGATATTTAGATTTTTCCACAAAGTATCAAATTTTTATGTAGGGAAGCATGAATGAGCCATGGTCAGTCCACTAGAAGATGTGGGATTTCTCTCTGTAAAATTTGAGAGTGAAGTGGGTGCCTTTTTTTTCTTTGCTTCCTGTTTTTTTTCCAAATAGAACTCTAAAATATGAGATAGACTATATCTGACTAATAGAAATTCAGCTATTCAACAAATTATGAGTAGTCCAGTCTAAAACCCATATTTGAAATGAGCCCAGTCAAATTAAACTCTCCAGCTTATTGTCTGAGAAGAGAGGCAGAGAGCTTTGCACTCTAAATATAATGGTCCTAAAATCATACCTTTACATTAAATGGGTCATTATTTCAAAAATAGGCTTAGGAAATATGTTTCATTTGTCTGATAAGAACTTTCTGTCTTCTGAGAATTATCAGTGAAAAGTTTTTCAGGGATTATGAACAATTAATTGTTAAAGTTAAATCATTGAAGACAACCATCTCCCATATCTTGTGGTATAGGGACTGTTCACATGGACTATTCAGTAGGCATTCCATTATATTTTGTTGGAAGAAGTGGCTGAATTAGATATTAGGAAGATATTTATTTATTTATTTATTTATTTATTTATTTTTGGTTGTTGTTTTTGAGTTGGAGTCTCACTGTCGTCCAGACTGGAGTGCAGTGGCCGCTCCTGGCCACCGCAGCCTCGACCTGCTGGGCTCCGGCGATCCTTCCGCCTCAGCCTTCCAAGTAGCTGGAACTACAGGCGTGCACTACCACACCTGGCTAATTTTTTTGGTTTATTGTAGAGATGAGGTCTCACCAAGTTGCCCAGGCGGGTCTCTAAACCACGGACTCGGGCAATCCATTCACCTCAGCCTCCCAAGGTGCGGGATTACAGGCTGAGCCACCAAGCCTGGCTAGGAAGATATTTAATGGCATGTTGTATGAAAAGACAGAATCCTTCCAATAATTCAAATCAGTTGATAATGCAAGAAGTGAACTTTAACTTTTCAGGAGAACTTTGGCCTGTGGTAGCACTGGATTGTTTAAGTACCAGATAATTATCTTCTGAGTAAGTGAAGGATTTTTGTAAGAATAAGTAAAGGGAAAATCTTTGCATGATTAGGCTATAGTTTGCCTTTACAGGGATGTCTACACACTACGTATTCTGCTTCATAAAGGCAATTAAAAAAATTATATATAATTTTAATTTAAATACATGATTTGACAATTAGGTTCGTGAGCCATCATAGAAAAAGTGCTACATACTTCATTGCTGATTATCACCATGGTCACCTTCAAAGTACTCCCCTTGGGAAGCTATGCACTGATGCCAGCACCTAGTCCACCCATCAAAGCAACTTTGAAACTCGTTTTCTGGAATGGTCATTAGAGCTGGCATCATTATTTGCTGAGGTCTGACAATTAAGTTTGTGAGCTTTTCACCATGTGCTTACATTAGCAGCACTGTACAAATAACTGTATTGGAGCACCCTCCATACTCACCTGATCTGGCCCCCAATGACTTTTTTATTTACCTGAAGATAAAGGAAATATTGAAAGGAAAACATCTGATGACATTTAGTACTCAAGGGTAATACAGTGATGGTTCAGATGGCCATTCCAGGAAAAGAGTTTCAAAATTGTTTTGATGGGTGGACTAGGCACTGGTGTCAGTGCATAGCTTCTCAAGGGGGATACTTCAAAGGTGACTGTAGTGATATTAAGGAATGAGATATGTAGCACTTTCTCTCGGATGAGTTCACAAACTTAACTGTTAGACCTCACATATATAGAGAGAGATTGAGAGAATAAATTGATAGTTAATAATATTTTAGGATTTGACTACTCGAGACTGCTGATCCTTTTCAATTTCTTGTCTTGTCTAGAAACTTACTTTGGTGTCCATTAATTCCAACGAGACAAATATTTTAGGATATTTAGAGACAAATACCATTAAAAGGGTTTTACACATCATATAGTTCCTATCAAATGCTGTACCCCCTCCACCCCTATTTGTTACCTATGATACTTCTAGCCTTCCTTATGCCTGATATGGGACCTAGAGCTGGCATTGCTCTGATGTATTTAAGAAAGTGGTGAAAATGCAGACATGTCAATCAGCAGTTGTCTCTAAAGCATGGAATTCTCTTGAGAAAACTATAAAAACATACATTTTTAATAACCATAAACTGAAGAGCAAAAACCAAAACAGTTGGCCACCTACTTTTGCCTTAAGTTCTTACCAGGCTGAAGTGACGCAGAATATGGATTCAAAGGGAAACATCTACAAAGCTCCTTTCCTTAAATAACGCATTGAACTCTAATATGCAGAACAGACTAGAGCTGAGTGATTGTAACAATGTAGTTGAAGGGTTGCACTTACCACTTCTTATGACAAAGACAGCCCTCAAGATATTTCTCCAGAATTCCTGGTGTTCCATAGACCCAAACTAGAAGACTATTGCATTATATGATACTTTCTATTCTTAAGATTTGAAGGCAATTAATTCATGGACACTTTGTCGGATATCCATTTGACTCAGTTTTCTTATTTTTAGCATGGTTGATATTTTAAAAAGCAACTTATATATCAAAGTCATTGATTTACTCTATAAAGGAAGAAATCAACCTATTAGAATTTTTTGGGGGGGTCATGGATTAAATAAAAAGCTTATTAAGAGCAAGTAATTGAGCTGTTAGTGAAGTCTTGATGTTACCCAGTTGGTAAATAAAAAGGAGCTTCAGTTGGTAAACTTCTAAATCCTGGAGCCCCGATAAAATATTGAATTTAATTGTTTATGAAAGCTGGTGTTGTGGTGCAGGAAAGGTTATTTCAATAATATTTTCTTACTAATAAAATATCAGAAAAGTTCATGATTAATTCTTCCATTCTTTCATACCATAACAAATCATATGATCTGAAAAAGGGTAAAAGCTGGGGGACAATTTAGGTTCGACAGATATTGAAGTTGAAGATGCTGGCACTGGGAGAGACATGTGGCATCATGATGCCCCCCCAACTACTAATTATGTTACATCTTTCAGTATTGTGTTTTGTGTGTATTTTGTATGGCTTTGCCTGTGAAATTACTGTATAATGACTAGTCTATGAGATATCACTTTATTCATTATGATGTATGGTGGAAAACAATCTTTTCTTCTAGTGATAAAATCATGCCAAGGTCTTCATTATGAATAATGTAATAAGTGAAAGACCTTAAGAATGAGTTTCTCTTCCTTATTTAAAAGTGTTGGTTATTTCAAGGCTTCCGTGAAGCTTTCAGGAAAAGAAAGTAGCTCTAATAATAAGTGACTTTGAATTTTAATGGGAGTGGCAAGTAGCAGTGAAGAATGTTATATAAAGGGACAATTCCTTGACTAATTTTAAAAAAATATGCAATAGTAGTAGATACATGGAAAAATACAGATTATTCTGAATAATTAATGATGCAGGAGTAATAGCATCAGATGTATATTTATCACAAAGGGGAAGAGATCTTGGTGTTGAAATGTTTTCATTGATATGAACAACAAATTCTTTCACACCCACAGGTGTACTAAGTATACATATGAGCCAATGCATTACTGTTTGGCTTGAAGCAAAATTTGTTTTTGGCAAGTCATGATTTCCATCTAGCTTCCAATGTGTAAAATAAAACTTAAATTCAACAGACCTTCCTTTTATTTTTTTCTGCACAGAGTCTATGTGTATCTCTTCAGTTTGTTGAGGACTTTATAACACGAAAAGCAAGCAAAAAAGCTTGTTTGTTTGAATACCACCAGGATGAAGAATGATCCCCACTGTTCTAAATGACTTCCTACTGGTTACAAGAGTTGTGATAAGAATATGTGCCTCATGACTTCTAAAAAAAAGTGGACATTCTTCCTTGGATACTAAAAATACAAAGATTCATGGGCAAAAAAATACCCTTTAAAAAATTCATACTTTCTTGAATAAAAAGTTTTTTTAAAAAAATACTCATGAGAACTCTTTTTGCAAGCTAGGAGCCTTTTGCTAATTGGGTTGCCATGGGAGTGGCAGTGTGAAATCTAGCAATTTGACACTGGTAGACTGACCAGTAAAATAAGCCAAAATTAGCACTGGCATCTTGACTTTCCTTCTGCACTGTCTATCCAGAACTTCTCAGAACTTTGTCTATAAAGTTTAAATAGTAGATCTACATAGGCACATTAATAAAGGAAAAGAGGCTCAAGATTCAGGTAACAATGATGCTGTGTCTCTAAATAAGCTGGCAGTAAACTGAGACAGATGTTCTTGGGGTGGAAGAGGGGGCTGCTAATTACTATTCATATGCAGATGGCATATGATCAGTTTGTAGAATGCTTTTCTAATATTGCATTGTAAATCCAGATTTCTAAACAAGAATGGGGAATAAGAAAATGGACAGAATTTTATGAGATGAAACTTTTCAAAGAGAATGTGTCAAAATTCAAGAAAAGTATAGATTTCCACATATATTTGAATGGAGCTACAAGTTCCATTTTAGGGAATATATTAGGCTGATAACCTTAAGTCTGGAATGAAAGTAGAAGTGAAAAATACATCTTTTCCCAGATGTCCTTGCTTTGATCACATTGATACTGCAGTTGGTACAATGAAAATTCTCCAGGCTCTTTTAACTCAAACTGGAATCTGCGGAGGTGGAAAGGCCAAATATTAAAGGATACTGTAATAACAATGAAGCCCTGGAAAGTAGCCAGATTCCTATGTAGAACAGGGTTGCTGTAGCACTAGCTTGGGTACATGCCAAGAATGGATGCCTGCAGGAGACATAAGCAGCTGTGATCTGGTGAGCTGGAACAGAATAACCCAAAAGGGCAAAGGAAACAACACACGGACAGAGTATAATGTTATTCAAGACAAAGTAAAACAGGCAAATGAGAGCTTCTAACAAAAAAACAAGGTGTGCACCTCTGGCACAAGCCAGGTGGCATTTGGGGATGTCAGTCTCATCCAGAATAAAGAACCACATTCTTTATAACCTCATCTTGAAAACAAATTGTTGGCAAATAAGCACATAATAGACCACAATGAGGAGAAATTATGAAGTTGGGTGACTTTGTCCAGGGTGCATTCTGTTCACTGGAGTTCAGTTAGGGAGTCTTTGAGGAGATTCTTGTCTATGAATATAAAAAGTGAACTGGGAGCAAGCTGTGTTTATCATTGCACTAGTGTGTGCAACATGAATTAGAGCATCAGACTAGGAGTCACAGAGGTTCAAGTTTTATTTCTTCCATTATCTTGCAGATAGGCTTGAGGAAGACGATGTTATCATCTTTATTATCACCATCACTATCATAATCATAATCACCATCACCATAATCATCCTCAACTCTATGAGTTGAAAATTAGTTTGTCAGTCTCTGTGCTAACACTCACATTCTGGAAATGACTACCTTCTTCCAATTCTCCCCTGCCACCTCTGATTCTTTTTACAGGGGATATTTTCCTTGAAATTCTTTTTTCATGTCCAGTTAGGACCCTTTGTAATTTATGGGACAACTTTCTCACCTCCAAGGAAGTCACAATGAGATTGAGAGATTTAAATAGAGTTAGAGCAGATACAAGGAGCAAGTTGGATCTTGGAGGCTGTGAGAGCTAACTTGCTAACCCAGCAAGTCATAAAGAGGGCCAGGGCTGAGGAGATGTGTGTGACTTGCAGTCAGAAGAAGTTGGATCAGTGGTTCTTAATGATTTTATAATGAAACTAAGATGTTGAAAGGCAAGATAATGCATGTGCAATGAGCTTAGTTCAAGGAAAGAATTATAAGTTAAACTAGGAAATTTATATATTAAAAAATTTATCCTGAAAAAATATAGACTAAGGAGTCATTTTTTACACTTTTATCAGTTTATGTTTGCTGTTTTAACAGCACAGATTTTCTCAATGACACTCAAGTGCAATTTTGCTGTATAGAGTTTATCTGGGAAGTCTGAACAGTGTCATTTGCATAGTTTATATATCATTATGCTAAGAAATGGTGGCGTGGGAAATCTTATACATGTGTTTCAAATTATCAACTGTCTTTAAAACATATGGTACTGTGTAATTTCCTGACATTATAACTGAAAAATATAGATGTGATAGCCTATAAAATTTGTCTAGGAATAATGAATATAAATAATTGTAAAATAAGATTTCTTAATTATCACACTAGACTTTAAATTGAAGATTGATTTCACCAGTGACTTTATAATGGTCTTCACTAATCAGATAAGTTTAGCTGGGAAGTGGTTGCAGACATTCCAGTTTATAATACTATCCAAAAGAAAGTTCTGTGGTGATGTAAATGTTCCATATCCACTAGCCACATGTGGCTCTTGAACACTCAACATAGGGCTAGTAGGACTAAGGAACTGAATTGTTTTATTTAATTTTAATCCTTTTTAGTTTAAATAACCACATTTAAATAGCCTATTGACTACTGTACTGGACTATGTAGAATTAGAAAAATGTTCATTCTAAATCTATTTCTGAACTATGTTCTGGCTTCAAGTTGAGACAGCAATTTGTTGTTTTGTTACAGATATGACTTCATGGATATTATGAATAACAATCCCTTAAAATAAAGGAGCAAACTGAAAAGGAGCATAAAACCCACTTGTGTCCAATACTTAATTTTTGCATGCCAAAATGGTGAGTCAACTTATTCATCTTCAAGTTGGTCTTGAAAAGTCTATCTGTTCCCTGGGAGGAAAAATGTTGTTTGATGTCATGTAGTTAAATAGTTGATTGACAGACCTCTGAATTTTAACTCTTTGTATTATGTGGAACATAAAACTTTTTTTGAAAAATTATAATTCATTTCAGAAGAAGGAATAATAGTATTCTTGAAAATACTGGAGCTTTAGAAAACAGTATTTATTAAATTCCTATCACTTCCACGAGCACTACAGTTTCACAACAATCTTAGTAAGCAGAGGTCTCTCCATTTGACAGAAGAGAATATCAAGGCCCAGAAAGAGTAAATAACTTGTCAAAAGTCACAAGGCTATTAAGGTGCAAAGTCAAGATGCTGAACTCAGGCAGTGTGGCTTCTGGGGTCAGGCTTTTAACCACTAGCCTATAGTTCTTTTCATTTTCCTGTAGCTGACATTCTCTGCTGTCTTCCGCCCTTTCTGCCTCCTCTATTCTTGGTAGAGGAGTCATGCTTCAGGTAAAGAATGATGGCAGCATGACTAAACATTCTAGTTCTTGCACTAACTACTTACCAAACAGATGATCTTGAAGAAGCCCATTTCTATGTTCTCTTACTTTTTACCTATGACAATTAAGATGTACTTGGGCTATTCTGTCTACATTGCTGCAAGACAGGAATATTCCTGTTTCCTTTGAGATTAATCTGGTTGAGCTGATATTTAGAGGTGGCAGGCAGAAGAGTTGTGGGAACCATAGACTTGGTGTCTCAACTGGGACTGCCTGGGCCACATTTGGTGTTCAGATTCCACAGTCCAAGAAAATCACAGAACTATGGTTCTATATAATGGCACCCTTCCCATAATGTCTGGAGAGGCTTCTAGAAGAGTTCCCAGAAAGTTCACAACTCTAGTATTCTGAGCTGAAGATTTATTTTTAAAATGAAGATAAAGTTGGAAGGAAGAAAACAGAGTGTGGAGGCAAGGTCAGGAAAGGAACCCAAATAGTGACCTTAAATTGAGGACAGCAACACTCTTGTTATTTGATATAAAGAAAAAAGGAAGACTATTTTCAACTGATTGGGTTGCAGGTATGTGTTCCTTTCCAGGTAACTACCTTCTTCAGGGATGTGGTGGAATAGAGGTTCTGGTTATCCATGAGATCTGAGAAGATGGGCCAATACCCTCAGTCTAATAAAAAGAAATTTAGAAACAGCCACTCTATAGTGCTCTGAAAGTGCTTGACATGTTTAGTTTAGTTTCAAACATTAAGTAGTGAAATGATTATTTTTATTCTGTTTTATTTGGGATATAGGCTATTAATATACTACCATGGACCCAAGAGAGAGCAGGAGAGTATACAGATAAGCAAGTACTTGGTGTAAACAACTGGTATGGAAAAAATATCTGAGCAGCAACTAGAACATGCATAGAAAGGTAAACCGGCCGGGCTTGGTGGCTCAGCCTGTAATCCCGCGCCTTGGGAGGCTGAGGTGAGTGGATTGCCTGAGCCCACGGGTTCGAGACCCGTCTGGGCAACTTGGCAAGACTTCATCTCTACAATAAATCAAAAATCAGCTAGGCGTGGTAGCGCGTGCCTGTAATTCCGGCTACTCGGAAAGCGGCTGAGGCGGAAGGACCGCCGGAGCCCAGGAGGTCCAGCCCGCAGTGGCACTGTACTCCAGTCTGGGCGACAGAGTGAGACTCCAACTCAAAAAAAAAAAAGAAAAGAAAGGTAAACCAACCATTTCATGCACCTTGTTCTAGTCAGATATCATCCACATTTTCTCATTCTAATTTGAGGAAAGTTAAGTTCATAACAGTTCACAGGTAGGTTAATTGGATGGTAAGAGGATGTATACCTCCTCTGTTATTTGTTAAACATAATTGGATTTCTAAAAATATTGAATTAAAACAATCTTCATAAAAATATTAGAATACCACATTTTGTTAAAATGCACAATTTAGAATAAGGTAAGTTAGGCAACATTCTAATGAACCTTTTCATGTTATTAAATTGCTGGAATTCTGGAACAACTTGGAAACTTGTTTCTATATGCATGTATTCATAATATTTATGACACGTCTTTCATTATTTCTCAGTGTTAACACATCTTGACCAATGAGCTTGGTATATGCAAGGACATCTTTGTCATCGTGTTGCTTTATTTATGTTACCATTTGTCCCAACAAGACGGCAAACCTTACTCTTTGATGCTTTCCCAGGCCCAGGCACATGGATTGTTATAAAGTGGGCACTTATCAAATGTTTGCGTAAGTGACTGGGAGGATAGTAGGAGGACTGAGTAGAGTATCATCATATTTCTGATATTTTAGGGTTTTTAGAAGAGGATTACTTGTGATTAGGCAAGCAAAAAAATCCAATGAAAATTGTTATTTGTATTACTTATGAAAGAGTATATTTACAAGGGGGTCATAGCATTATTTGGAGAGGTGAACCTAGCTAGTATCCCAAGTACCTTCTCTGCTCTCATGGATTTGATAAAAATTTTTGAGTCAAGTAGCACTCTTTATAATGGCACATATGTCACAATATAAAAATTTGTGCATAGTAGTGTAATGACAATCTGTGGATTCTATTGGATAGTTGATTGGAGAGTAGACACTAATTATCTGCTAAAAATCACAGTCTTGTTTTCTCCTTTCTAATCTTTACGACTTTTATTTCTTTTCTTGTTCTACTGAACAGTGTAGGATCTCCAGTTCACTATGGAACGTAAGTGGTGATAGTATGCATTCTTAGATGGTTCTAGATTTTGAAGGAAATGATTTTTTAAAATTTTTATTTATTTTCGGGGGGTACATGTGCAGGTTTGTTACGTGGGTATTTTGCATGATGGTGAGATTTGGGCTTCTATTAACCTCATCACCCAAGTAGTGAGCATGATACCCAACAGATAGTTTTCAGGCCTTCCCTCCTTCCCACTTCAGAAGTACCAGTGTCCGTTATTCTCATCTTTATATGTATGTGTACCCAGTGTTTAGCTCCCACTTAGAAATGAGAATATGTTGCACGGTATTTGATTTCCTGTTTCTGCATTAATTCACTTACAATAATGGATTCCATCTGCATACACATTGCTGCAAAGAACATGAATATGTTCTTTTTTTATGGCTGCATATTATTTGGAGGAGATGCTTTGCATGTCATATATTTAACATGATATTAGCTGAGAGTTTTTTGTTGTATGAAGGAGGAGTTCTCTTCCTAACTTAGTAAGGTTTTTAGAATTATGAATTAATATTAAATTTTATAGGATGCATTTATTTACATCTGTTGTGATTATAATTGACTGTTTAATTCATCAATGACTATTGTGGTCATATTTATGAAATGATTTTAGGTTAAACCAACTTTACATTCCTAGCATAAACTTAAGTTACTCATGATTCATTTAAGACTTTTTTATACATTGCCAGATTCAGTTTACTAATGTATAATATGTTTTTGGCTCATAAATTTATAAAAAAGTGTTTGGAAAATTTATATGCAAAAAATTTTTCTAGTTTTTTATTTATTATTGATTCTAACTTAATTGTGTTTTGATAAGGAAATATAGTCTGTGTGATGCCTATTATTAGTTTGCTGAGGCTTACTTTATATTTGGTAAATTTCTGTGAATATTTGATGTATGAGGGGAGACCCAAGAAAATGAAATTATTTTTTAGAGGGCAGGCCCCTTGTAGTACAGACTTCCCCGCTAGGTAAGTGTTCTAGGAGTCTATTGGCAGCAGTGTACCAGCTAGCTTTGTTGTGAGAGGTTACGTTAGACTTCAATGAATTTTTTTGGAGAATCTATCAGCGTGTTTGCCCATTTCATGATGGGTGATTTATGAGTGCACCTGCCCACACAAGGCTGAGCGTTTAGTAGTTTTTGACCAAAAACGACATGACCACGTTGTCTCACCCTGCTTATTCTTCTGATCTTGTCCTGACTGACTTTTTCTTGTTTACACGGGTGAAAAAAGTCCTCAAAGGGAAACATTTTGTCAGTGTGGAAGAGGTGAAACAAAATCGGCAGAAGCACTAAAAGGCATCAAAGTAAAGTTCAGAAACTGTTCTGACAGTGGAAAAAGCATCTCCATAGATGTAGCCAGTGGAGAGTACTTTAAAGTGGCTGAAGTTTAAACATGCAAGAATAAATACACAATTTTTTATAAATAAATTTCAATTTTGGGGGGCTCCCCCTTGTATGCCTAGAAAAAGAATTGCAGTCTATAATTGCTGGATGCAGTGCTCTATGTGTTCTTTAGTGCAAGCTTGTTAATTAGAGTGTTTAAAACTTATAGATTTTACTGATTTTTTTGTTAGTTTAATCTATCATTCCTGAGACATGCCTAAATATTTCCCATTGTGAACTTGCCTCTCCTTTGCAGATCTGTCAATTTTTTGATAACATAATTTGAGATTTTTTTCTTAAATGCATGAATATTTAGAAATTTTAAAATCTTCTTAATGAATTTAATCTTAATAACTAGGCTGTTATTTTTCCTAATTCTAATAATACTTTGTCTCAAAATCCATTTATACAATTTTTATAATGCAGCATCAATTTAATAACTAAGCAGTTATTCTTCCTAAATCTAATAATGCTTTGTCTCAAAATTCATTTTATGTAATTTTAATAATGCAACACCAATTTTTTTGTTTGCATTTGCCTTGTATATTTTTCTATTTTTTAATATAAATTTTCTATATCTATATGTATTTAATAGGGTCTTTTGTAAATAACTGATGACTGGTGTTTTAAAGAACTTGATGAGATAGTTTTGTTTATTAATGGAAAAGTTTATCTTTTTTATAATTACTAGTAATTTGAATTTAATTTCACATCTTCATTTTTACATTCTATTTCTGACTTTAAAAACAAATAAAAACCTTCTTTTAAACCTTTATTTGGATTGTTTCATTGCTTTGTTTATTTTGTTTGTTTTGTTGTATTGTTATATTTTTTCACTGGCTCTTCATTATTATATTCTAATATTTTGGAAATTACAGTATTTAATTTTTTTATTTTTTAATTTTTTTATTATTCAATATTTTTTATTATGATATTGTGGGGTACAGTTAAGGGTTAGGTATACAAATATGCCTTGTTCAGGCATCCTTGTTGATAGGAAGTGTCTCCCCATCCCCAGACAGATATTTACTACCATTAATCCCATCACTCCCCTCCCCCCCATAGTTTCCCACCACTGTCAGTCATTTTCTTGTGGTGGTACGTTGGATGATCAAGGTCTACTATATGAGTGAGAACATGTGATACTCAGTTTGTTGTTTCTGTGAGAGGTCACTCAGTATTATAGACTCTAG
>CAUYQG010037365.1:0-27698 GCA_963574415.1 Tarsius wallacei | reverse complement strand
TGTTGAGAAGGAGCTAGATATCATGTGCTCAGTCCTCAGTCTCAAGCAAGAGTAGCACTTAAAATGTGCTCATATATAGGGACCTGTCATAATCTTAATTTTGTGGTCGTAGTGGAAGAAAGAGAGACCCCATCAGTGAGTTGACAGTTTTTATGTTTCCACTCTTCTGCTAATACTATTTTTAGAAAAAAAAATCAGTTTTCCTAACTTAAAAAAGTAATGATTAATAAAGGGATATTACTTGTATTACATAGAGCATATGGTGATAATGCAATCAATTATGATTAAAAAAAAAACTAGTATCCAGAACACAGAGGTAAGAATTCTGCTGGTTTGCAGTAGCTATCTGGCTTTGGGATTTGTTCTTCATAACAATGAGCAAAAACAATAATAAAATTCTAAACAATAGTGTGCCTATGGTATATAATAATGTAAAAACAATGTCTTTTTCTTGAGCTAATAATCTTTTTTTTTTGAGTTGGAGTCTCACTCTGTCACCCAGGCTGGAGTGCAGTGGCATGCTCACGGCCACCCCAGCGTCGACCCGCTGGGTTCAGGCAATCCTTCTGCCTCAGCCTTCCAAGTAGCCAGAACTACAGATGTGTGCAACCACGCCCAGCTAATTTTCTGATTTATTGTAGAGACGAAGTCTCGCCAAGTTGCTGGGGCTGGTCTCAAACCCGCGGGCTCAGGCAATCCACTTGCCTTGGCTTTCCAAAGTGCTGGAGTTACAGGCAGGTGTGTTGCTTTCTTTAGTTAACACTCTGTTGTTGTGCACTGTCCCTTGGAAAAAATCACTATAATTTTCTCTTCAAATTATATAGTCAATATTACTGTAGAACATTTGAGCAGTATTTATAAGAATATTGAAGAAAATAAAAGTGACCTGAATCCCAGCATTTTAAGGGAAATGACTTTTCATGTATGTCTTCACGCATTTTACAGTGCTTTCAAAAATTCAACCTACTGTTAGGATCAGCTGTGAATTTGTAGATTTCGATCCCCATGATGGCACTTTGGGTTATAAGACTTGGATAAGTTGTTTAGCCTTTCTAGGTCTTAGTACCTTAATCTACAAAGTAGTGTATTCACTTCCTAGGGCTGCTGTGACAAATCGCCACAAATTGGGTAGCTTAAAACGACAGAAATCTATTTTCTCTCAGTCC
Organism: Tarsius wallacei; assembly: GCA_963574415.1. Lineage (NCBI taxonomy): Eukaryota > Metazoa > Chordata > Mammalia > Primates > Tarsiidae > Tarsius > Tarsius wallacei. The sequence continues at coordinate 26,532 of CAUYQG010037365.1, read as the reverse complement.
TGGAGACCAGAAGTCCTAAATCAAGGTGTAAGCGGGGGTGTTCCTTCTAGAGACTCTGAGGGAGAATCAGTTTCTTGCCTCTCTCCTGGTTTCTGGTGGCTGCTGGCAATCCTTGGCATTCCTTAGCTTTTAGACACACCACGCCAGCCTCTGCCTCCATCTTCGCAAGGACTCCATGTCTATCTTGTCTTCCTGTAAGAACATCTGTCATTGGATTTAGGCCTCACCCAGATAATTCCGAATGATCTCATCTCAAGATCCCTACTCATTTAATTATATCTGCAAAGGCTTTTTAAAAATAAGCACACATTCACAGGTGTCAGGTGGGTATATCTTTCCGTGGGGCATCATTTGACCCACTACAAATGGACATAAGAATAGTTGCCTCCCATAGTTACTTTGATAACCCTGTTAAGGGATAATGTATATGTAATTTTTGACCTGACATAAATGATCAATAAATGCTGTGGGTTAATAATGTTATCTGAAGGGCATTGTTTCTTCAACTCCTTTCTGGAGAAATATAAAGTAAGCTATAAATAAACAAGCACAAATAAATAATTTTGAGGTTCAGATAGGTGCCAAAAATGTGGTTTTCTTGAATGCTCTGTAGATTCTTTCTAGTATCTTAAAGTGGAGAGTTTGGATATATTTATGCTCTGATTTTTTTCTTCCAAACTTCCTTTCATGTCTCTCTTTACTCTGGCTTTTCTTCTTCCTATCACAGCTCAGCACGTTAGCCATATTATTCAGAAAACAACAAAGTTTCAGAACGCATAGGTTCGATAAAATCAATTAGATGAATTACATTTTATTTAGAATGAAAAGTCTACCATTCATTTCAACATGTAGCTTTTCATGCTTTTGTGGCATTGAGGTTAAGGAGAAATTCTTTACAGCTTCATTATTTTAAAGCATAGGGTTTTTCTGATTTTTTCAAACCTGATAAGTGAAAATCGAGACATATGAAAGAGCAAACGAGAAAGCAACTGCTCACAAAAAAGATTTGTCCTTGACCAAAAGATGTTCCCGGTCCATTCTGATGATTTGACTTATAAGAGGTGAGTAATAATGGAGTAAGAAAAGCAATTGAGAGACTACAGAAGTGAGTTTCATTCTGGGATATATTACTCTCTAGCAGTAATCTCTTGGTGCCTTAGTTGCCCTTCTGTCGAATGAGGGAGGGTTGGAAGAGATGACCACCAAGGACCACCCAGCCCTGACCTTCTGGAGATCATAAACTAAACATTAACATTTCTTAATTCATCCTTCTAAAGAGTTAACTCTAGCCGGGCTTGGTGGCTTAGCCTGTAATCCCAGCGCTTTGGGAGGCTGAGGTGAGTGGATTGCCTGAGCCTGCAGGTTCAAGACCCGCCCAGGCAACTTGGCGAGACCTCATCTCATCTGTACAATCAAATCAAAAATTAGCCGGGCATGGTAGCGCACGCCTATAGTTCCAGCTACTTGGAAGGCTGAGGCAGAAGGATCGCTGGAGCCCAGCAAGTCGAGGCTGCGGTGGCCGGGAGCATGCCACTGCACTCCAGTCTAGGTGACAGAGTGAGACTCCAACTCAAAAAAAAAGAATTAACTCTAATCCCTGTCCCAGTGGCCAGGGGGGCATTAGAGTTGAATTCAGCAGGTTTTCTGCAGTTGAAATTCACAATGGCATACATTGACTTGGAAACGTCCAGGCCTTTTGATCTCAGAATGGGGCGTCCTGGAGTGAATAAGCAAGATGGGAAACAAGCCACCCCCCACAGGAAGTTGAATATGGGTCCTGAGACAGTGTGTTCAGACTTGTCCCCAGGCTGTGTGTCTACTTCCGGTAGTAGGATCCTAGGTGGAGTCCAAGGGAAAAAATAGAAAGAAGAGCCTTCATGAATAGAGGGAGACTTGGCCTTCCATATGAAGGAGAAATAGCTTACATGAGGACTGGATTTTATAATTCCTGGTTCCCTCCCACCAAGTCTTGCAAGAAAATTGGTGTTTGGTGAGCACTCACCAACTCTGAGCACTCACTGACTGCCAGCTTCTCAGAATGGGGGACAAACCAAGGGGACAAGTGATCTCCTAGAGAGTGATGAACACAGGAAGGAATCTTCAGAAACTTGGGTGGCAGGAGAAAATGTGGGCAGGGGATGGCAATGGCTCTGTCACAGATCTGGCTGAGCAGCCAGCCTGGCAGCCCGTGCCCTGTTATCCACAAGGAGCCACTGGCCTCTTCCCTTCTGGGCCTTTGCTTCGGCAAAGGCATCCTCTTCACCCCTTTCCTCATCACCCTCTTCCTCTTTATCATCATCATGTCTTCTCCTTCTTCATCCTATTCCCTCTCCTCCTCTTCTTCTCCTCCTCCTCTTTTTCTTCTTCTTTCTCCTCCACCTCATGGCCATCATCATGATCACCATTGCTGCCATTTTTTCCAGGGTTTATTGTATCCGTGTCTATTTCTGACAATATACTAAGTACTTTACATTCACTCTTCTCATAACCCTCACAACAATTTTAAAGAGGTGATTGTCACTTGTCTTGGTCTGTTTTCCTTCCCCCAAACAGATCCTGAGATAAGGACTTGGGTGTAAGTGGTTTATTTGAGAGATGATCCCAGGAAGCATGGGGAGAGAATAAAAGACAAGGAGGAATGCAGAAATAAAGCGTGCCTCAATGAGCAGTTAGTGTGGTGGGTAATTGGGGGCACAGTCTTGCCTTGGACCCCCTGAAATGCTGTGAGAAAACAACTCAGAGTTGGCCCAGTGAGGAAATGTGGTGGATAAATAAAAGATATTTATTCACTACATCTCATTCCTCATTGGTCGAGGTTGCTACCGGGGGCTTCAGCTCTCTGATACTTCCACCCTGTACCACCGTGGACTGAACACACATCTACAGTCAGAGAGAGTCCTTAGGCAAAGAGACTGAATGTTAGCCTGTTGGGAACTGTCTACCTGTGCTGAGGTAGCTTTGGAGGCAAGAGGGGGCAAAGGGATATGGGGAGGTACCAGCTGTGTCTACACCATGATCACGCCAACCTTAGAGATGAAGACATGGAAGCTCAAAGAGTTGAAGGAACCTATTTAAATCACAGAGCTCCAAGATGACAGAGCTGGGATTTGAGCCTGGATCTGTGGATTCAAGAGCCTACGCCATTAATCCCAAATGCTTTACAGCTCCATCCATTAAGGGTGGGGACTGATTCTAAACTGTCTTCCACCTACAGCTCACCATCTCTGGTTCTAGCTAGCAAGGTTTAGAGTTGAAGGAGAGGGATTTGCACATTCTTCTCTGTCACTTCTGTCTAATGCCTCTATGGTGAATCCCAGGAGAGGGAGAGGGTGGTTTTGAACATGCAGCTGGTACCCCAGGCAATCGTGAAGTTTTCACCTTCCATATCAGCTGGCTATGCATCCCTCTCCCACACCATTCAATGAGGTTTGAGACTCTGCAACTTTGGAGAAATCACTGCAACACTCTGACCCTCAGTTTCCTCATCTACACTGTGGGAAAAATGAGGAGATGAGAGAATTAAATGAGATAATGAATAATAAAAGCTTAACATAACATCTGGCATATAACAATTGCTGGGTAGCTGATGGCTTATTATTTCTCTCATGCATAATTAATTATTGCAATTACCTGGGCAGCTTGTCCCCCAACTACAAACACCTTGTTTCCAAAATGAAAATCAGGACATTACCTGGTATAGTCTAACAACAAAAGATAATAGGGAAAACAAGGCAAATTCAAACTCAATTTCCTTTGATGATCTACCACACTGGGGCAGATCCAAGCTGACCACTGTATGTGTGTCTCTATGGAGAGACAGCATGATGTCTGTAGAAGTCTATAGACACCTGGCTGGGCCCTTTGTTTGCCTGATGTCAAAGTCTGACTTGCCATGGCCCTGCTTTTGTCCTTGCCCCCATTAAAGTCTGTTCTCAAGGCAGCAGCCGCCAAAGTAGTCCTGCTAAAACATAAGGCAGGAATATTGCCCTCTTACAAGCTAGGAAGGCAGAGGAGTACTTGTGACTGTCCCAGGTGAAGTGTATTGGCCTGTCTGCACACACCACAGAAACTAGCAATGCCGTCGTGTGCCTGGACCTTTCAGCTTCCTGCATGAAGCGCCCCTTGGACAGGGTTTATTTAATTAAACTTTCTGGTTTGAACAAGAAGACGCATCAGAGCTGTCTTAAATCTTCTGAGTGTTTACTTGGCCTGAATTCAAATACTGGAATAAAAGACCTAGCTGTACAGTTTAGTTGTACAGAAGGAGTGAACTTGGCTTCAAAGATACTACAGAGCTATGAGTCCAGTCTTCCCCAGACACCGCAGATAGACCTTGACTTATCCAGGCAGCTTTTTACCTCTCCTGCACTGCTTTCAGCATGCAAGATTCTAAAACTGAAAATGAATAAAAACAAAATGGTAGCTACATCTGGTGTAAAAATAGCCATATTTGATTGACTGTGTAAACAATTGGAGAAGATTGGACAGCAGGTTGGAAGAGAACCTGGAGATTTAGTTACACCACCACGGAAGAAAAAGAAGGTAACAGTTGAATGCCCAGCAAAGGAAACAGAGAAGGGAATAGAGATCCCACATAAACCACAGGAAGATGAAGATGTGACACAGAATTATGAAGAACAGAAAAGACAAATTTTGGAAAATGCTGCCAATGCTCAAAAGACTGCAGCCGAATGATTTCAGCTTTCCAGACCGGTATGTGGTGCAAACCTATAGTACATTGCCACCCCCAGGAAGATTCCGGAGCTTTGGAATTTTGCTTGAATGCTTATAGCAAGGATCCTAAGACTATTGCCTTAGTAGCAAAGAAGCCAACCCTGGGACTGAGTTCTGGGCAGTGGACTGGCCCCTGGGTGACCACAGTGCCTGACCGGCATAGCTTCATGTGCTCTCCTGCAAAATGGAATTGGAGTCGTTTGGCTTTGTTTTAAGTGAATGGCGATCCAGAATATATAATTCAGTCTTACAGATTTGACTTAATTTTCTGCAAGTTTTTTGGTTTGATTAAATCAATATATTACACAGCCTAAGTTAATAAATGTGATTTTATAGGCAAAAAAAAGTAAGGCATGTCATAGCAAGCCTCTGTTCAATATTAAACGATTATTTGCTTTCCTGTCGAGAAAAGCTAAGCCTTAACAATGGCCACAAAGGTCCCACACACCACATAGTGTAAACACTTTATCTCTCCCCTTCCCCTCTGAGGACGCCCCTCTAACTCCCTCTACTCCCCCCCACACTGATTCCTTCAGTGGCTCTCAGACTGCTGGGTGTGTTCAGGGCCTTTGCACAGGCTGTTGTGTCCTTTTGGAATTGTTCTTTCTCCATGGCCATATGGTTTACTTGCTTGCCTCCTTCAGGTCTTTGTTAAATATCACCTTCTCAATAAGGTTGTCCTCATTGGCATCACTGAAATATTTAAGTTACAACAGACTCCCACCCTCCACTCCATTGCTGAAACTCAACCCTCCTTAAACTACTCTGTATACTTATTGACCACCAACAGACTGTAGAATTTACCTATTGATTATTTCATACTTTATGGTCTATCAGCCAACCTCCCCGCCTCCCCTCCCCCCAAAGAGTTTATTCTACAGAACTGTTATTCTTGCTTTCTATGGAACAGTATCTCCAGATTTTGCGAAATGTCTGGGGGGCAAAAAGAGTAATTTTTTTTTGCCCTACTGGCATCTAGAAAGTAGAGACCAGTAATGCTAATAAATATCCGACAATGCACAGGCCAGCCCCTCAGAACAAAGAATTCTCTGGCCTAGAATATCAGTAGTGCCAAGGTTGAGGAACTGCAGAATAAATCTTCACAAGTACCAAGATTTTGGGTTGATTTTTTGCTTATTGCTACATCCTAGCATCTAGAACAGGACCTGACACCCAGTAGTCACTCAATAAAATGGATCAGTCCTAGAAATGGTCCTTAGAGTAAAGACTTTCAGATCATGGAGATCTCAAAAAATGCAAAATTCTTCTTCAAATGATCAGCATAACAAATATACAGGCACTGGCCAGACAGTGAGAAAGATCCAGATCCTCATTTGGAAAGGAATCATTTTCACTGGAAAAAAAGATGGTCCTCCAACAACCCCACCCGGAACTTGCACATTGTGTTCTAAGTTTAACACATCTTGTGCTCTCCCTGCTGAAACCTTTGGCTCCAGCCCGTAATATCTTTGAATCCAGGAAACCATTATGACTGGTCGGGGTCAAAGGTTGCTCCTATTGTAACCCACTTCCTCCATCAGAGTTTTAAATTTGGAAAACGTTCTTATTGCTATTGTATGGAATGTCAGTTTTCAGATAACCTCAGAATTATTTTTATTTGTCTACCATGACCAGCCCCCACAAAAAAAGAAAATTTTTTTTTTTTTTAAATTGCAGAGCAGGAGGAGGCTTTACTAAGAACATAATGTTAATTGACAAGGAGTCAGATAAGTGTCAACTGATATTTTCAGCCTTCAATTGAATAAAAGGAAGGAGAGGTTGCTACGTCCCCAGAGAGCACCCAAAATGAAATTTCAATTTTTAAAAAGACAGTTCAGATAGGCAAAAGATCAGAACTCTAAGAGAGTGGCAAGTTTAGGTGTTAGTAGACACTTAAAACTTTAATGTTCTAATAGCCTGGGACATTTCCGGAACATACTGCCCACTTTTTACATCAGGAAGAGTCATAGTACCTATAAATATGTCCTGGCATTATAACTAGGGCATCAGAGAAATCTCTGGGTTTAACCAGGAAAAGAAGAGGATCCAAGGGGCAGTGGGGTAATGAGGAATGCCAAATCTTAAAATTACTTACTGTAATTAAGTGGCAAGAGGATGGCTGTTTTGGCCAACACTGTGGAAAGATTAGGCACATTGCCATCTTTGGGGAGAAGGCATACTAGAGGAAGGAGTAGCTAGAAGGTCTGGGATGCACTTACAAGGCCAGACAAAAAGTTATTTCAGCCAGTTCTGCAAATATCCACAGAGCCCTTCCTCTAAGACTCAATGCTGAGTGCCGGCAGTACAGACAGGAGGCGCCATAGTGTGATGCCAGATGCATGGGCTTTGGCATGGATTTAAATTATTGCTCTGCCGCCAGCTTGCTATATGAGCCTGTGAGCATACTTAACCTCACTAAGACTTGGTTTCCCCAGCTGTAAAATAGGATAGCAAATGATAGTTCCTACCCACCACATGGAGTTGTTGTGAGGTTACTGTTTGACCAAGTGCCTAGCACAGGAAAAGTATTCAGTAATAAATATGAGTATTATTAGAAGTAAGAGAAGCTTCTTCCCCTTACATTATTCATAATCTAGTGGGGCACACATCATCATAATTAAAAGAGCAGCTAGTGTTGCTTGTGCATTCATTATGTGCCAGGTACTATACTATATGCTTCATAAATATTATCTCACTGAATCCCCACAACAGCCTGTGACAGATGCAAATGCTGCTCAACCACATGCCTGGTTCTCCTTCTAACCTTAAGGCAGTTGTACTATCCCTAGTCCCTTGCATTTGGGTTGGACCACGTGACTAATTCTGGTCAATGGAGTATGGGAGAAAATTTCACCTGTCACTGCCTTACTGGCACATTTAATTGCCAGTGTATGACCCTGGCACGCGTGCTTTTCCCCTTGCCACCATGACGAGTGCTATTCTTGGTGAAACCTTGGTCACCACTGGGCCCCAGGTGGCCATACTTGTCCACTAACATGCACTGTACTGGCTCTTTGCTCTTCCTGTCTCATTTTCTCACTTCTCTACCAATACTTCCTGGTGGAATCACTTTCCCCAAAACTTCTTGCACTCAAATTCCTGTCGCTTTGGGGGTTGATCACTCTGAAAAGAAGTTCATGCATTGAAGATAGACCTTGCAAATCCCACCTGGAATTACCTAGAGATGAGCTAAACTCACTATTAAGTCAACAAAGTGGGTGCTGATCCAACTCCTTAATCCAATTTATCCTGAACTGCCTTCTGTTTTTTGTGAATGTTGCTCTTAATCCCAGAGTTAGGATGATGGGAAGAGGTCTTTGCTAATGTGCAAAGAACACGCAGCATGAAGTAACCCTGTTCTGCTTTAAGCCATTGAGCTTTAGGGATTGGTCATTACTATAGCATGGCTTCACTTCTCTTGGCTTTTATGCAACCCTATGCAATTAGTGTCATTCTCATCTTCACCCCACAAGCAGAAAGGCTCAGCTATCTGCCCAGTTTCTAGACCTCACACCCAGCAAGTGTTGGGGGCAGGATTCACACCCATTTCTGCCTGCGTCAAAAGTTCATGCCCAAAACTGCTATACCATGTTGATAAAAGGATCATTCATTTGCACTTAAGTTAAAATATGTAAATTATAGAAAGACTTTAAATAATACAAAAAATGTGCTGGTAGTGTAGAATGTAGACAACGTAGAAAGTTTCCTACCCAAGAAAAACCTCTCCTTCTCCTGGGAATTGAAAACAGGATGTTAAAAACACTGTTGCCTGAAATAGGCTGACACCTCGGATGTAGATTAAATGGCCAGATGTAAGCATCCAGAACTGAGAAGACATGCAAAACACATTAATATGTGAACAACAGGATGAGAGAAAGGAAGGAAGGGAGGAGAAACTCTGCTTCCTGTTGCCATGCACTGTATTGTCATTAGACAAGGGCAGATGAAGAGATTCTCTGGTCAATAAGATTGGGCAAGCCTTTCTTCTTTACCTCCTTGATCAGTTCACAATGATTTCACGAGGCGATGAACCCAGAAGTAGCCCACAACCAGTGATGAAGGTAAAACAGATAAATGACCCTGTTTTCCTGCCTCTCAACCTAGAGATGGGGTGACTCTAAAGTACGTTCTATACCATCTCCCAGAAGTACCTACTGTAGGGTTGCCAGTTTAAGCAAAAATATACAAAAAATATACAAAAATACAGCAAGCCAATTAGAGTTAAATTTCAGCTAAACAATGAATACATTTTTAGTATAGGTATGTCTCATGCACTATGTGGGACACACACTAAAAAATTATCTTTTGTTTATTTAAATTTTGACTTAACTGGTCTTTTGTTTTATCAGCAATTCTACATCAGAAGGATAAAGTCCCAATTGCTCAGAATGGTAACTTGCTTCTTAATGCACTTTTTCACTTCCTTACACCCCTGTTAATGCTTCCTAGAATCACTTCCCCACTAATCTACCTGATCTGAAATCCTAGCTACCTCTGGAAAAACACAGCCTGAGATAGAGACCTGAAGCCACTAAGGGCAGAGCATGAGAGTTTCTCCATCAAAGACTCCAGCATGTATCTGGTCAAAAGCTGAGCTCATTTGGTGGTGATTTATTGAATATGGCACCTGAAGCACAGGCAACAAAATCAAAAAATAGACACATAGGATTACATCAAACTAAAAAGCTTCTGCACAGCAAAGAAAATAATCAACAGAGTGAAAAGTCAAGCCATAAAATGGGAGAAAAGATTTTCAAATCTTACATCTAATGAGGGGTTAATATCCAAAATATAGAAGGCACTCTTACAACTCAATATTGATTAATCAAACAACAAGCCAATTAAAAAATGGACAAAGGACCTGAATACACATTTTGCCAAAGAAGACATATAAATGACCAACAGGTATATAAAAAGATGTTTGCGTCACTAATCTTCTAGGAACTGCAAACAAAAATCAGAAGGAGATAGTACCTCACTCCTGTTAAGATGGCCATTGTCCAAAAATAAAAATAACAAGCGTTGGTGAGGATGTGGAAAACTTGGAACCCTTGTGCACGGTTGGTGGGAATGTACAGTGGTACAGTGATCATGGAAAACAATATGAAAATTGCTCAAAAAAAAAAAGAAAAATGGAACTACCATATGAGCCAACAATCCCACTTCTAAATATTTATCCAAAAAGATTGAAAATAGAATCTCAAAGAGATATTTGCACACCCATGTTCATTGCAGCATAATTCACAATAGCCAAGAGGTGGAAATTACCCAAATGTCCATTAATGGATGAATGGATAAAGAAAGTACGGTATATCTACACAATGAAATATTATTCAGCCTAAAAATAAATGGAAATCCTGCCATATGCTACAATACGGGTGAACCTGGAGGATATTATGTTAAGTGAAATAAGCCAGGCACAAAAGGACAAATATTTCATGATTCCTCTAATATGAGGTATCCAAACTAGACCAACTCATGGAATCAGAAAGTAGAATAGTGGATGCCAAGGGCTGGGGCAAGAAAAATGGGGAGTTTTTGTTCAAAGGGTTTCAGTGATGCAAGATGAAGAAGTTTAGATATTTGCTATCCAACAATGCACATTCATTAACAACGCTATACTGTGCACTTTAAAATTTGTTAAGAGGATACATTTCACGTTAAGTGGTTTTTACCCATCCACCATCCCCGCCCCCCCCCCCCCGCCCCGCGCCGCCCCCCACCCCTCCACCCCACACACAAAGCTAAGCCTATCACCAGGTCACCAAAGTAAGAATCAATCAATCTCAACATTCCAACCAATGTTCTCTTCCTTGGAAGGTTAGAAAAGGACACCCATGTCAGTCTCACCACTGGGCCTCAGGATGTAGAATATGCTGTTAAAATTTACTGGGGTCTTTTTCTTTTCTTTTCTTTTCTTTTCTTGAGTTGGAGTCTCACTCTGTCGCCCAGGCTGGAGTGCAGTGGCACACTCATGACCACCTCAGCCTCAACCTACTGGGCTCTGGCAATCCTTCTACCTCAGTCTTCCAAGTAGCTGGAACTACAGGCATGAGCTACCACGCCCAGCTCATTTTTTTTTTTTTTTACTTATTGTAGAGACGAGGTCTCTCCAAGTTGCCCAGGCTGGTCTCGAACCCCTGGACTCAGGCAATCCTCTCGCCTCAGCCTCCCAAAGTGCTGGGATTACAGGCTTGAGCCACTGTGCTTGGCCAACTGGGCTCCTTTTTACTTGTGGTCCCCAAACTTCTCATCTTTCAGAAATAATTCATTCCACAGGGGGAGATACCCATAGGTAGAAATTTGTGTGAAGGCACAAAAATCAATCCCTAGCTTCCACTCTAAATTGAGACCAAGTTGCATCATGAAAGGAAGCACTAAACTTCCACCCCAGCCTCTGTATGATGTTTCATGATGGCCAAGAGCATAGACTCTGGGCTATGGGATTGAGCGTGAGGCTTGGTTTGCCACTTTCTGACTGCATGACCTGAGCATGTGACTTCATCTCGCTGAGCCTCGATTTCCCCATCTGTCATACAAGAACAATAAAAACTACCATACAAGATAGTTGGGGACATTCGATGACATGATGCAGACAAAGCACTTAGCACATCTGGTGACACTAATCATTGTTGGCTGTGACTGTAGTTATTATCATACTATCCTGTGGTTGAATTTGTTTTACACAACTCTAAGCTGTCATAGCTTCAGCGTTCTGTTTCCAAGGGAGAAATTGGAAGCAATGCCGATATTGTGTCAAAGGGTTTAAAATGACTTCTGTCAGTTTAAAACTGATTTGCACAGGGCAGTTCTTCAGGAGCAGAGCCCAAGCACAAAAGAGTAAGAGGGATCACTTTCTAATAGTTCATCCAGTGGTATGTACTGAACCTGTAGCTCCTCAGTGGATGCCTTTTAAGATCCTCACTTTCCTACAATCCCAGCCCAGACCAGTGAGCACAAGCACTTGGCCATCTAATGTGAACACCTGAGTTTGGGACTTCTGACCCAATACTGTTGTATTTTTTTCAGCATTTTAAAAAATGCATGTTTTCCCCCAAATGCTTGAATAATACACCTGGATGATAGTTCATGGTTTTATGCATCCCTGGTACTCTCTATATACCCACTGGGAGTTCATGGACCTCAGTTTGAAGGCATAGCTAGAGGCAATTTTCTGTGTGCACAACCGGCCCCATAAGGAATACAAAGCATTTGTCCCTCTAGTGAATTTAAGGGAACCTGATTTTCAACAGCAGAGAAGAATTCAAGGGACTCTCTTTTCCCAGTCCTCTGTGAGAATGAGTTCCAAAATTGTAAAGCTAATCCTCATGCAAACACTCTCAAATGGGGTGGATGTTTTTGTTTTCAACCCATCCTAAAAATGCATCAACTCTTTACTATCAGGGTACTCCTAAATGGTGACAAAGTAAGGCTTTCAACTCCTAATGGCTTTTTATTTTTAATGTCCTTTTTTCTATTCTTTCCTTTTTTTACACCAAACACATCTTTTTTGGCAAAGACTTTTTATTATTTTTTATTTTCTTGATTCATAGGTCGTTAATGAAAGCAAAATTCAACCTTACATTGGTCTTGTATGAATTAGGGACCGTGTAAACAGTACTTAACAGTTCTAATTGAAGGTCAGTAAATCCCCAAGAGATTAAATGAATCCTGCAGGGAGCCGTGTAAATCTCCCTCTCTTTTATAGCAGAACAGCCAAGCCCCCAGCCTGCCTTGTGCAAGGCTTAATAAACATGGTATGCATCTAATCAAAACCATTTTGCACCCAAAAGGGTTAGGGGTGTAAATCACAATTACTCCTGGCACTAAACCCTTGGCCCAGAGAGGCCCAAGGTTGCCAAATACCATCAGGAGCTGACTTCTAGGACTTAGTTAGCTGTCTGGCATGGGTTTCCAGGTCGGAGTGTTCAGCCTGCTTCTCAGTAGGAGAATCCAGATGGGAGTATAAAATCTGAAAAGGATGCCAATCTCAAATGACCCTCTTGCTCCTTCCAGTTTCTTTACTTCTTGCTCTATCTGGCTTGATCAAAAAGAAATTATAAATTCATAGGTGTCAATGCCTAGATCTGTCCTTGAAGTGCCATGAATTCATTCATGTCTAGACCTGTGCCATTTTCAAAGAAGATGGTGTAAGTCCCAAGTACCTAGATGAAAGAGACCCAAAATGAAGAGTAAAATTTAACTCAGAAACGTCAGGAAGCATTCCTGAGCCTTTGTACTTGCATCTGAATACCAAAATGAGGACAATGTTATTCTCCAACATAGCCTTACATAACAATAATGAACAAGAAAAGGACACAATGAATGAAATCCTAAGAACAAAAGATAGTCTGTGATCTTGGGGACTAGAGGAATCAGAGCCAGAGAAACTTTTCAAGATTTTCTCTAAAATTCAGAGTGAGAACATCCTGGAAATGGTGCGTCTATGAAATCTGACTCTTGGATCATCCGTAACAGTAGACATTATTCTCTTCATTTCACACATAGGCAAACTGCGGCTCAAAGAACAGAAATCACTTCTTCGAGTCACTCAGCTGGTTGAGTGAGGAACCTGGGGTTCAAAGCCAGGTCTACCCCAACTCCAGAGACTATTCCTTATCCCTTTTACATGCTTCATCTTAGCAGAACAGGACAAGGAACATACTCAGCCCATCTCCAGAAAGACTAACTGAAAGAGAAATGATCTACAAGCTGCTACAGACTAGCTCTTCACAAGCAGAGGATGAAACTAAGAGAGAAAGCTCTGGAATAAGCCTATATAGCACAGAGATGTCAACTAGTCAACTATCCTGATTGGTAATAGCTAAGGGCTATTACCAATCAAGATGGCCCTTGGAATAATGCCTATTTGCCATCCCAGATGTAGTCATCAACTGGATGTTCATTTCCAATTTGGCAAGTTGTTGCCTCGATCATGGTCCCTGTGGCCATGCTAAATAGGAGTTTTCAGTCTACTCCCTTCTTGAAAGTTGCTTACGGTGTTCTTGGATGACCCTGGATTTCCTTGGAAGTGACTTTCCATGATTCAAGGCCTTGTCTTCTCTCCATCACAAAATTGTCCAGAATGGTCTTGGAGCTCACTGGCAACGGCTTCTACCCTCAAAATTTCAGAGCCCACTATCATGTATGGCCACATCTTTCTTTTCATTCTTTTTCTTTTCTTCCTCCTTTAGCACTTTAGGAACATCAAGCCTTTAAGTCTTTTATTGCTGCATGAATTAATCACTCTGGATCACAAGGATGAAGTACTCTCAAGTCACCTTAGGCAAAGGGTCTGGATTGTAAAGTGAATGGAAACTAGGTTTACAAACAGAAACCTAACAGAGCCCTGACTTTATTCAAGAGTCCACTTCATCCCCATCTCCAGCGATGAGAGCTGCTTAGTCTAAGTAAATAAGCATCTTACGTTAGTCCAGGTAGAACATATTATTTAAACTGGTCCAATCTAACTGGTAGGAAGAACCTTTTTTGCCTGTGAGTAGAACAGTTTCTTCTCTCTCAGCCTGTACTTCCAGGGTTAACCGAGGAAGCCCATTGCATTACAACTGTTTGGTTTCCATGTTGAGACCATGTGTAGAACCAGCTAGCCAGAGAATGAAGCCAGAACTGCAGATGATGGAGTAAAGAATGACCCTGAGTCACTGTGTCATTGGAGACATCACTGAGCTGCTCACCAGTCCATGCCTGGAGTCCACACTACCTCTGGACTCCTATGACATGACTTTACAGCTTTAATTATTGCCCAGGTTTGAGTGGGAGTTTTCTGTTACTTCTAGCCAAAAGTATTAATACTTAGGGTCAAAAGTGAGACCTGAAAGAGATTTCAAAGCTCAAGAACTGATCTCTCCCTCTGCCTCTTTCTCCCTCAAAATGTGCCAGTCCCCATTTAAATTTAGTCTGCAATGGGCCACTTTCGCTGCCAGTCACTCCATCAGTCCCTAATCAACCTATGTTTGGATCACCATTGATCAGATGTCCATCTAAGGCAGAAATTGCTAGTTATCCTTCAGATGCTATCTGCCCTTCTTTCTTTCATAATGGAAGCCATAAATTTTAACTTGGCGCATACCACCTAGATTAAAAACTGCATTTTGCCAGGCTCGGTGGCTCAGCCTATAATCCCTTGCTTGGGGAGGCTGAGGTGAGTGGATTGCCTGAGCCTGTGGGTTCGAGACCCACCTGGGCAACTTGGCGAGACCTCATCTCTACAATAAATCAAAAATTAGCCGGGCGTGGTAGCGCGTGCCTGTAGTTCCAGCTACTTGGAAGGCTGAGGCGGAGGGATTGCCTGAGCCTAGCAGGTTGAGGCTGCGGTGGCCGGGAGCGGCCACTGCACTCCAGTCTGGGCGACAGAGTGAGACTCCAACTCAAAAACAAAAAACAAAAAAACTGCATTTTATCACCTTCCTTTGGATCCAAGTCATGGTTGTGTGACTGGGTTCTGGCCAGTGGAAGGTCAAAAGAAGTGACGGATCCTATCCTAAAAGGGAAGCACTTACCTTCATCTCCTTTCTCCCATGCCATTGCATAAAACACAGAGTTAATGACGGGAAGTGGATCAGTCATCTTAGGTCACAAGAGGGACACCAAGGGCTAATGCAGACAAACGAGGTAGAAGGAACTTAGGACTCCATCACTGTGGGAAAGACATCCAAATGGACTATGGATGCTTGGTCTGCTACAAAAAAGGAGAAATAAACAGAAACTCAGGTTTCTGTTATTTTTGCCCTTTGATATAGTTGATAGACCTTATCCTAATTAATATACCACCCTTTAACCGATTGGTGCCAGTCATCCTGTGCAAAGACCAGCCTGTGTCTACTCAACTCACAGGGAGTAGAAAGCAGAACAGTACAATGATAAAAGGATATTGGATGTGTTAGTGATTTGGACAATGTGTCCAATACTGTGAGGAACATCCCTTTCTCACCCCAGTTCATTCTCTTTTTCTTTGCTTCCATTTGGCTCTTCCCAAAACTATAGGGATGTTATCCTTCTCTCTCCTCTTTTTATTTCTCCTGCTAATGTGTGTTTATCCTCTCCTGCTTTGCTGTCATCTTATCAACCTTTTCACTTCATCATACTTGTAACCCAAACAAACTCTAATCCCACGTGTCCCAGTTACTAAAGTCAGAAAACAAAAGTATTCTAAATCTCTTCTCACTTTCTCAAGAAAATCCCAAGGGAGAAGGAGGAGCTGGTATGTTTGATTGCACAGGAAACATCTTTAAAATTCTATCCCTGATCCTTTCTCTCTCAGTATCCTCCATTCAGATGTTAGCCACACCTGGGGAAAAAAAACCCTCTCTCCTTTTAAAATATCAGTCTCTGAAACCCCACCTTCACAGATGTTCTGTCATGTTCCTCTTACCTAAACTTGGTGATTTCTGTTATGTAGAAAGTCTCTGTGACTTCTTTAATTTTTTCCTTCATTTTACCCTTTATTCAGATTCTCCAAAATGAAGGAGAGACCAGGGCTTAATCTAGTCAAAAATTTTTCCCTGCCGGGCTCGGTGACTCAGCCTATAATCCCGCGCATTTGGGAGGCTGAGGTGAGTGGATTGCCTGAGCCCGCGGGTTTGAGACCCGCCTGGGCAACTTGGCGAGACCTCATCTATACAATAAATCAAAAATTAGCTGGGCATGGTAGCGCGTGCCTGTAGTTCCAGCTACTTGGAAGGCTGAGGTGGAAGGATCGCCTGAGCCCAGCAGGTCGAGGCTGCGGTGACTGGGAGCAGCCACTGCACTCCGGTCTGGGCAAGAGTGAGACTCCAACTCAAAAAAAAAAATTTTTTTTTCCCTTGTAGACTTTGGAAAGGGAAGAAAATGAACATCATACAATGTCATACACTAATAATTTTTGCCCATGTCAGGTGTCTGTCTTAGGTCATGCTCTCTGAAGGAGATATTTGCATGCAGGGGGTTCATTGGTGAGTGTTTGTAGGAATCACACCTACAAAGGAGTGAGGAAAGCAGGATTAGGCACAGGGAAAACTTGGGCTGAGATGCATTTGTAACAAAAGTGTCAGTCAATCCTGTAGGGAGCTCAGGAGCTGGGGTGGCCCATCACAGTTGTGCTGAATCAAGATTGAGTCTTTATATACCAAAAGTCACTGGATGGAATTTTCCCCTGGATAGTGGGCAAGCAGCTTCCTTCAGCCAAGGGCAGCACCTGCAGAGGGACTCAGCTGTGAGCATAAACATTTAATACTCTCTGGAGTTGGGGAGTGAGTCCTGTGGTTCTGAAGGGAGTCTTTGGGTGACGCACCACAGTATCCACTACAGTCTTCATTTATTCATTCAACAAATACTTACTGCGCACTTATTCTGTGCAAGAAAATGTGCACTTTTCCCTATCTTGCCCTGCGTTCAACCCTTTCCCTGCTGCCATCCCTTCCTTGTTTCTTCTTCCTTGGCTCCCTCTCCACCATGCCCCCTGCAGTGTGCCTGGAGCCAGAACTTCAAGAATGGGCTGGCGCCTTAATTGCTTCTCTCTCCTCTGTGACATCAATTGGAGGTGACATTTCCCGGGCATGGAGCTGCATCCCTGTGGCTGCATATTCCCCCTGTCACAGGAGATCACCGAAGCTGTCACCAGTGGAAAGCTAGAAGCCATCGGAGGAGCAGGGGGGCACAGAGATCCCGGGTAGCATTCAAAGAGTTGGTGAGACACACTTCCCAGAGCGGGTTCCAGAGGCACTTTCTGCCCTGCTGATCTCTGCCTCAGGAGGGTTGACGGGATCTGACATTTCAGGGGTTACCCGACTGAGCTACACCAACTGGGTCTCTCACCCAAAGCAAGGGGGAAAGGGCTGGATCCTGGGTGGCAAGCCAGTCCCTGGGAGGGAATGGAGCCATGCGAACAAGGAGAAAAACAGAATCAAGCAGTAGCTGCTACATGGCTTCTGGTGGCACACAGACCTGAATTTCAGCTCCAATTCCACCCCTTAGAGATGCCTCAATCTCCCCAGCCATCAAATGGGCAGTTGTGAGGATTGAATATCAAATCTGAAAATCTACAGGCTCAAGCATGCCAAAAACACAGGGGCATTTTAAAAATTCCTCTCTTTTGATTCCTCCAGGTCCCCCGGTTACCTGCAGCCCATCCATCAGCAGGTTATATTGGTTTTATCTCCAAAATATATCCTGAAAATGACCACCTGTTTCATCTGCACTGCTACCAAGCCACCCTTGTCCCCCACCTGGATAACCACAGTAGGTGCCTATCTGGTCTTTCTGCTTCCATTCTTGCCTTTCTGCAATGCATTCTCCACACAGCAGTCAAGGTGGTCTTTGCAAAACAAAAATCAGATTCCATCATCCCCCCTGCTTAGCACCCTCCAGGAGGCTCCCACTGTACTTAGAAAGAAAAAGGCCTCCATTTTCTGGCCCTGACCCCTCTCTGACTTCTTTTCCAACCCAGCTTCTCTCCTTCTCTTCCTTGTTCACTAAGCTTCAACCCCCACCATCCACTGCCTTTATTCCTTGAACATGCCAAGTTTGTTGCTATCTCAGAGCCTCTGCACTTGCAGGTTCCTGTATCTGGAATGTTTATCTCCTGAGGTCACCTGACACCTTGGCAAATTCAGATCTTTACTTAGATGTCAGCTTTTCAAGGAGATCATCCACGATGGAGCAACCATCTCTCTGTTCTTTTCTCTCTCCTCCTCCTCCTCCTCCTCCTCCTCCTCCTTCTTGCCCCTCACCCATTCTTTAGTTTCTTCATCTCATCCCTTGTCAACATTTTCTGGCTCATTTAGTTGCTTCTCTGAGTTCTGTCAGCCTGGAATCTTCCTGTTTCACGGACCATTGTTGTTCCCAAAGCATAGCACAATGCTTAGGACTAAGTAGATGCTTAAAAAATATGTTGATCACATAAGAATGCATGTGGCTGGCAGACTGGAACCATCTCATAACTGTCACAATTAGAGAGGGGACATCATCACCCTGGTGCCAAATCTCCAGGCATATTTTGGGGCACCTCTGTCAGTGCCATCCACATTAACGGCGATAAAACCAGCAGTTGGAAATGTCTCGTTCCACCCCTCAACAGCTTCCAGAGCTGCTGTTTAAATTATTATTCATACTGACAAAGGCCAAACGGGTTCTGTGGAATGTCCCAATCCATCTCAAATTCAGTTTGTCACCCAAGATTCATGAGCACACAGAGCTTGAAGGGCCCAAGAGACTGTTCCGTCCAGGCCTCTCATTTTTCAGATGGGAATATTGACACCCAGAGAAGTTAATCACATCACTGTTCTACAGCACAAGAGCCCCTGGCCCAGACTCGCATCTCTCGGGTGGGCTATGGGCCTTGCTCTCATGTTCTCAGTTCAGTTCTTTGCACGACTGGCTTTTCATGTGTCCTTTTGAGTGCTTTAATGTCAGTACCACTGAGGATAATTTTCTGCCCCTTCCCATGGGTTTCCCATCAACCCTATTCTATTAGTGTCTTTGTCG
This sequence comes from Tarsius wallacei, assembly GCA_963574415.1. Lineage (NCBI taxonomy): Eukaryota > Metazoa > Chordata > Mammalia > Primates > Tarsiidae > Tarsius > Tarsius wallacei. The sequence goes on along the minus strand of CAUYQG010037365.1, from coordinate 7,317 downwards.
CACTCTGAGCAATTGTTTACCTAATTGTCCACCCTCCTTTTCCCGTAGACTCAACTCCATGATATCAAGAAGGCATCTGCCGTAGGCACCATTGTATCCACATCACCCACACATGGTAGGTGTTCCACAAACACGTGTTAGGTGAAAACGAACATAAACCCACATTCCACTGGAAAATTTTGAATTCTCAAACCATGTGCTCATGGGTTCAAGACAAGTCTTCTGCTCTCGGACCTTGCCTTCTTCCATGCCACATTTCCTTAGCACTTCTAGCATCAGCTGGATTTTATTATTAATAATAAAAACAGCCTATGATTTATGGGGCACCATGGAGCCTGGGCTGACTGGTGAGCTTAAGCTTTGCACATAAAAAATCAATCCTGCTACCTGAACCCCTGTGACTTGCAAGGAAGGAAAAATGAACAAAATTGGGCACTTGTGGACCAAGCTACTTGGGTTTTCTTCTGCCATTGGGGCCTGCCCAGTTCTAGTGGGTAAGTGAGTCCCCGCTGCCATACCCCTCCCCTCCTTCCCAAGCTATCATTGCTTGCCAAGGGCTCTGGAACCTGATGGCTGTCCCACAAGTCAGAAAATCACAGAGAGCTAGAGAGAGACCTCGAAGCTCAGCTAGATTAGAGGTCACTTTCAGCCTGCAGGATTGCTTTGTTTGGCCCATGTCACGCTTGTAAGAAATTTAAATTGGTTGCAGACATTCGAAAATCTGATTTTACATAAAAAAAATCTTGATTCATCTCTTCTCTTGAAAAACAAGAAGCTTTGGAAAGGTTGGGCTGGAATTCCTGTCCAGCAACAATTTGCAGGAGTCGAGTGGGGGTTGTCCCCTTTAGAGAGGCGAGGGCCTTCATTTCCCCAGATGCCATGTCCCCCTGGGATGCTACCTCCCCAGGCCACTTCATACACTTGCATATGCTGTCTGGCCCAGAAGAGTTTACTCCCCATGAACTAACCAACTCTTCCTTTCACAGATGGAGTCACTGAGGTCTTGAGGAAAATTGAGTTACTTGAGATCACCCACAAGTTAACAGCAGACCCAGGTCTGGAACCCAGGTCTTCTGGCCTTTCATCCAGGACTCTTTCCCCCAGAATTGCACTTGCAATGATGCTCCTGGTAAAGTCACTGTATTTATTTCTCAGGGTTGCCGTAACAGCAACAACAACAACAAGACTTGGACTACAACAACTGGAATTTTTTCTCTTCGTTCTAGAGGCCAGAAATCCAAAGTCAAGGTGTCAGCAGGGCCACACTCCCTCTGAAGGCTCTAGAGAGGATTCTTCCTTGCCTCTTCCAGCTTCTGGTGACTCCTGGTATCCCTTGACTTGTGGAAGCATTCCCTCCCATCTCCAGCTCCATCTTCACATGGTCTTTCCCTCTGAGCACCCTCTCTTCTGTGTGTCTACTCTCCTTCCGACTCACTCTTATAAGGATACCTGTCATTGGACTTAGGGTCCACCCAGGTACCCCAAGATGATCTCCTCTGGAGATTCTTAATTTATATCTATAAAGACACTTTCTCCAAATAAGATCACATTCACATGTTCTGGGGATTAGGACATGAGCATATCTTTTGGAGACCAGTATTCAACCCACTACAGCCACTAAGCCAAAAGAGCTCTCAAAAGAAATGCAGCCCCATGAAGAAGACTTTAGCCTAGAATAAGTTTTAATTGGCCAATGATTCCAGTGCCTGCTGGTCTGAGACCTCGGGTGGTATAAGAAACTGTAAGACAAATGTGGGGGTTCCAAATAGTCCTTCCAGTGACCTACCACGAGGAAAGACCTCTGAGAAATAAAATAAAATAATAAACACAGCCATTTATACTGAGAATAATAATCATGGAAATAATTACAGCAACAACAATAATAGCCAGATATAGGCATTATTTCATTCAAGCTTCTCAAAACACAGTGAAAAAATTGGTACCATTACACTTAGTATATAGATGAGGAAATTGAAGGCTCAGAGTGGTTAAATCACTTGGACAGAGTCACACAGCAAGTAAAGAGTAGAACCAGGATCTAACCCAGGTCTTTCTGACAAAACCATGGCTTTCATCAGCAACTCACTTAAGCGCGGACAGTTGCAGAAAGTAGTGAAAGGTATCCAATTGTGCACATAGAGACTGAATCTCATCATCCTGAACTAGCCTCTAAAATTTTTCCCATATCAGGCTCCTCTCATTTAAACACAGTTCCTTTCTAGAAAATGGAATTGTCACACACTCCGGTGCATTTAATATTCCTTAGGAGATAGTTTTCATATGCAACGAGAGGGCTTAAACTCCAGTGACAGCAAGGGAATCATGCGAGGGTGTGTCAACTTTCAAAAACCTAGGTTGCACGGCATCAGATGAATTTCTCACCTGCCCCATGCCTCCCATTCTCAAGAAAAAGCCAGAGCCATCCTTGAGATTTTCTGGGGTTTTCATCCTCTGAAGTGTATTGGACTTTCTCTAAAATACCTATGTTCTTCACAGCTCTTAGTGTCGCCATCCAGGAACCATGACCCATCCACTCCCTCATGCTCTTCAATTCTTTAATCAGGGTTCTTGAAAGACATGACCCAAAAAATTCTACCATAAAAAAAACCATCAATAAAAGAATGGGCTGGGCTCGGTGGCTCAGCCTGTAATCCCACGCTTTGGGAGGCCGAGGTAAGTGAATTGCCCGTGCCCGCAGGTTCGAGACCCGCCTGAGCAACTTGGCGAGACTGCATCTCTACAATAAATCAAAAAATTAGCCGGGCGTGGTAGCACGTGCCTGTAGTTCCAGCTACTTGGAAGGCTGAGGCGGAGGGATCACCAGAGCCCAGCAGGTTGAGGCTGCGGTGGCCGGGAGCGGCCACTGCACTCCAGTCTGGGCAACAGAGTGAGACTCCAACTTAAAAAAAAAAAAAGAATGAACATAACCAAGGGATTTGAAGGTAGAGGCAGGGCATGAGAGAACGTGAGCCATCAGATATTAAAAAGGAATTTAAAGCTACCATAATATAAATGGTGGAACCAATAGAAAAAATAGACAAATCAATAAACAAATTAAAAAGTCAGTTGGTTCAATAAATGTTGTTGGGACACTTGACCACTATTAGATTATACTACTAGGAAAAATTAATGATAGTCTTAATGTGAAGAAACTAACACAGGTATAGGCTTAGTTTGTGCTAGGAACTTTTTGTGAATTAACTCAAATAATCATGTCACTCACTGTATGAAGTGGTATAATCATTATTTCCATGTCAAAGACAGAAAATTGAAGCATAGAAAGGTTAAGAGGTTTCCCCAAGATCAAATAGCTAAGTTACAAGTGAATTAGACTGTTCATATGAATAATTCAAATTTGAACAGTTTCTATCTGTGAGGGGGAAATGCTTTTCCAAGCATAATGTCAGTGGCAGGTTCCATAATACAAGAAATTCAATGGATATAACTCCATGAAGTCAAAATCCAGTATCAACAACAACAACAACAAAAACACACAACAGAAAGATAAAAACACCATTTAAGGGGGAAAAAAGACAACTTAGAAAATTGACAGAATATATTTGAAGTTATGATAACAAAAGTTTAACTTATAATAGTAAAGTTATAACGAACACTTATAAATTAATGCAAAGGGTAGAACCAAACAGAAAAGTCAAAAAAAGTACATGAACAATCAAATCATGAAAACAAAACTATAAGAAGCTAAAAAGCATATGAAAATGTTCAGCCCACTATCATAAAGAAATCTAAGTAAAATACATTTTTTTCTTTTTAAAGTTGGCAAAGATTTAAAAAGGTGATAACGACCAGCACAGGAGAGGGGTCAAGCATGGGGCACCCTCAGGAACTACCAATGGGAGAATGAATTGGTATAACCTTACAATTTAATGAATTTATTCATGATATTTATACCAATCAGATCACCAGTTCCTCTCCTAAAACTTTAGCCTAACGAAATAACCAGACACACACAGAGCATGTCTAAGGTAATCCTTGCAAAATTACAGGCAAATTATAAAGAACTTGAATATTCAACAGTAAAAATCCAATTACATATAGTTAGGTGTAGTCTTACAATGGAATATTTTTCAACTTATGATTGTGAATAATACTTCAAGATAAGACAAATTAGAAGATAATAATACGTTGCTAAATGAAGAAACCAATATGTATGACATAATTACAATTCCATACAGGTGTGTAGGTACGTGTGACATGTGTGGGTGTATGTGGGGGGGGGATTGTATGAATGTGTGTCCAAAAAAAGGAAGCTAAAAGGATATAAAGCAAAACATTACCAATATAACAGTGATTGTCTCTAGAGCTGGGATTAGGTGTTTATTCCTCTTTGCACTTTTGTGCATTTTCCAGTTTTTTTTTCAATGAACAAGCAGGTAGATATCATTTCTGCTGTGTTGATTATGTGTTTTTAATGCTTTGGCTTGTAGGCACATAGTAAGATTTCACTTCCTGGTCCCCTTCCTTCTGGGTAGAGCCACATGGTTAGCTTTGACCAACAAATTGTGAGTGTGACATGTGTCACTTCTGAGTTGTAGCATTCAAATAACATGCTACAGGTCATGAAAAGCAGAGACCCATTTACTGCCCAAGGTGAACACATAGCTTTTAAGTCCAGTGAGATTTGGGAGTTGTTTGTTACCACAGCACAACCTAACTTACCCTGACTGAAAAATAAGTGAGTTGCTTTTACATGAAAAAAATAAAATAAAAATTTAAAAAAGGAAAAGAAAAAAGAATATTCCAAAAAGGAAAAGGTACATATCTGGTGATCTTAAAGACAATTTAAGATCCTGAAAATGAAATGTTTTTGTTATAAAGGAAAAATTTTCCTTATCACAGACCAACTGTTCATAAAAACTCAGCTACATAATATTTGAGAAACTCACCCACTAGAGGAATAGTATAGTTTTGTGATTCTGACATTCAACCATAGTTGAGAACCAGCATCCTTGATATAAATGAAGCCACGCACATGGTGAGCACCATCAGTGCTAATTGTCATTACTATTATTATTATTACATTGCTATTGTTATTACTAGAGAGAATGACATGTATAATACATGCCAGCAGCCCCAGCTCTAGAGTGAGATGGGACCTGAGTTCGACTCCTGGCTCTGCCATCTACAAGTTATGCAACTTTGAGCCAACACCTTCATCTTTCTGGGTCTCAGATCTTCATAAGCATATCAGGTTATAGTAACTGGTCCTAATTGTAAGAATTGGTAAGAGGATGGAAAGAGTTGTAGAGTGGATACCTACATAATTTATTGTCCAAGCTGGCACACTTTGAGGAGTGAATACTATTATTCTTCGGGACAACAGATATAAACTACGAATGTCTTGAGCAAATATGGACATAAAGTCACCTGGATCTGAAGTTCTCGATCTTGGTTGTACATTGAAATCACCTGGAGAGCTCTGAAAATACTGATGCCTGGTGCCCACCCCCAGAGGTCCTGATGTAATTGATAGGTATACCTGGGCATTGTGAATTTCAAAACCTTCTGAGTGGTTCTGGCATTCAACTACAGTTGAGAACCACTGTCCTTGATATTTCTGAAGTCAAGCACACGGTGAGCACCATCAGTGCTAACTGTTATTACTATTATTATTACATCGTTATTGTGATTACTAGAGAGAATAACATGTATAATGCTGAGCTTGTTATAAAGATTTTGGTAATTAGTGCTATAATTAACAATCGTGATTAGCAAAGAGAACATTCCAGTGGGTGACATCTTGCCAATTACCATAAACCTGGCTTAGAATAGTGGGATTCAATTGGGGATGATTTTGCCCCTAAAAGATATCTAGCAATGACTAAAGACATTTTTAATTGTCAAGATTGGTGGGGATTTGGGGGGTGCTGGAATTTAGAGGGTATAAACCAGGAATGCTGCTAAACATCTTGTAATACCCAGAGCAGCCCCCCACACTGAAGAATTATCTGGCCCCAAATGCCAATAATGCCAAGGATGAGAAATGCTGTTTTAGAAGTTGGAATGAAAAAAGACTCTTGAACTACAAAGTCAGGTCAGAAACTCAGAACAGCCTTTGTAGTCCTGCCCTTGCATTCCCACTGCCCTTGCCAGCTTTTAGAGGAGAAGAAAGCCCTTGGGCCTGGCCTTGGATTGTGTGGTCGTCACCCCTCTTAAACCTCCCCATGGATCCAGACCATCACACACCAGATATGCACTCAAGATTGCCTTTTGACTTGGAGAAGCCCTTCAAAAGTCTTGGCGTCCTTTGGTGCTGGAAGTGTTTATAAGAGACTTCCTTGAGAAAGAAAGGTCATGCAGGGAAAAGCAGAAACAGATTTATTTTCCTTCTCTGGCTAACTTCCACCAGGCACCTCAAAGAGGCTCCCTAGCACCTTACATTTGTGAGAAGGGGAGGAAGAGAAGTTGAGTTTGTGCCATTGCAAAGAGGCCTGCACTGAGGGTCAGCCCAGGTTGTGGTCTGCAGAAAAAGGAGGCAGAATTAAAGAAAGAAGGAAGGGAGGGAGGGAGGGAGGAGAAAGGAAGAGAGAATAGATACATGGATGAGAGGGTAGATTAGTGGGAGAATGGATGGACTGATATATGGATGGGTTGGTGGGTGGGTAGATGAATGAATGAATGCATGTCTGCAAGGATGGATGGATGGGTGGATGGATGAATAGCTGGATTAAAAATGGGTAAGAAAAGGAAGGAAGGATTAATGAATGAATGAATGAACAATATATGGAAGAGTTGATGGGTGTGTGAATGTGAAGTTGATGGGCAGATGAGTGGATGAATGATTGATTCCTCTTAAGGACATTACATTTCTATGTAAGATTGTAAACTGGTGATTCCTTAGTTGAATATGGCAACCTTCGTGTTTTTGGCCGTATTGGGGTCACTCAGTGCTTTTAGACAATGGCTCTCTATCTTGGCTACACATCAGAATCCACTGAGCAACTTACACAAATGCTGCTGCTCAGGTGCCATACTCCATACAATTACATCACCTGTTAGAGTTACTTGTCTGGCTGTGGTGAGTATCTAAATTTGTAGCCACGACCTTTAGCATCAAACTTGGATTGATACCTGGTCCTGTCAAGAGGCTATGTGACCTTTGCCAAGTAGCTGCACTGCTCTGTGCCTCGGTTTCTCCATCTTGCTAAACAGAGCCCATAGGAGTAAATGTAAACAGTCTATAGAGTTTTTCATGGAGGAACTAAGATCATGTCTTGCATATTGCAAGCACCTAACCAATAATAGCTACTATGATTACTATTACAAAAACAATACCTCACAAGCACCTAACCAATA
>CAUYQG010037364.1:0-15089 GCA_963574415.1 Tarsius wallacei | reverse complement strand
CCCCCCCCACCACCCCCCCCCCCCCCCACCCCCCCCCCACCCGGGGGGGGCGGGCAACATGCCCAAATGCTGACATTTCATGCCTCGTTTATATACTGTTTCATCCGTGTAAAAACTTGGCGAGACCTCATCTCTATAATAAATCAAAAATTAGCCGGGTGTGGTAGCGTGCATCTGTAGTTCTAGCTACTTAGAAGGTTGAGCCAGAAGGATCGCCTGAGCCCAAGAGGTTGAGGCTGTGGTAGCCGTGAGCATGTCACTGCACTCTATCTAGCCTGGGCGACAGAGGGAGACTCTGACTCTCTCTCTCTCTATATATATCTATATGTAATTGCTAAAGCACTTCTTGATCGTAATGTTCCTAGAAGCTCCTGAGGCCAAGGCCAAGAAATTGACACAGGGCCAAGCACAACCAGTCCCCAAGCCTAGGGTTCTATTTAATCAGGTTTCCCAGACTTCTGGAGGATGGTGGAACTGGAGGCTCTCTGGATTTTTGAAGAAGGACTGCTGGGCGTGGTGACCCATGCTTATAATCTCAAGACTTTGGGAGACCAAGGTGTAAGGATCACTTGAAGTTAGAAGTTCAAGGTCAGCCTGGGTAACATAGTGAGGTTCTGTTTTTCTCTACAGAAATATTTTTAAAATTAGCTGGGCAGGGTGTCCTGCACCCGTAGTCCCAGCTACTCGGGAGGTTGAGATGAGGAGGATCACTTTAGCCTAGGAGTTCAAGGTTGTGGTGAGCTATGATTGTGCCACTGCGCTCAGCCTGGGCAACAGAGCAAGCAAGACTTTGTCTCTAAAAAACAAAAAACGGCTGGGCAACTTGGTGAGACCTTGTCTCTACAATAAATAAAAAAATAAGCTGGGTGTGGTAGTGCGCACCTGTAGTTCCAGCTACCTGAAAGGCTGAGGCGGGAGGATCACCTGAGCCCAGCAGGTCAAGGCAGCCTGGGCTACAGAATGAAACTACAACTCAAAAAACAAAACACAAAACAGAAACAAAATCAGAAAAACAGTAACAAGAAGCATCCTTTCCTGAACAGGTACCCAAGAACCTCTTGACCCTGGACCAGAGATGGGCTGCACAGGCTTCCATATAAGAAGGGGGCTATCACCTCATCACTGGGATTTGGATGTGGCCTCCTTTTGGGGGCCACAGAACTCAAGGGGAGGGTTGGCTGGGTGTGTCCAAGACCTGAAGCTTTGTGTGTGCTGTGCCTACTGTATGTAACGATTTTAGGCCCACATAGATACGACTCACCCAGCCCACCTTCCTCCTCCTCGTTATTATTACTGCTATTATTTAAGGGCCGTGTTCTGTCCAGCCCCTACTGTGAACCAAATGTGTTACAATGTATCATCTGAAATCTGAGATTCAGAGAGGTGAAGACACTTGCCCAAGGTGCACAGCCAGTAAGTGGCCCAGAGACAAGGAAGAAGACTTGTAATGATGGCCAGAGGCAGACAGAGAGGGAGAGAAAAGGGATTGCCCATCTCCCTCATCTTCCTGCACTAAATCGGGCATTTGACTGGACCACCCTTCACATGATCTCAGACACCCACAGCCCAGGAAGTGAATTGTTCCTGCAATGACTGTTATCACTGATGCTGGGCACAATATCTCCAGAAATTGCAGAAATTGCTTTGGGGTTGATTTATCCTGATATTTCTTCTTCCTTTTTTTAACTTCACAAATTTTTTAGGTGGAGACAAGGTCTTACTATGTTGCATGGGCTGGTTTTGAACTCCTGGCCTTCCAAAGTTCTGGGGTCACACCCATGAATCACGGTGCCCATTCCTTGTGCCACTATCGGGTGGCTGATCTATTCGCTACAAAAGTTTCCTGCTTTCCTCATCAGTTCCAGAAAGTGGGAGGGCTGGAGGGTTCGACCAGGCGCTGGCAGGAGTGGGATACAGGGCGCATTCCTGCAGTTAGAGCCCGGTGAGGCCTTGGGCACTGTGTTATAGACCCAGAGAGGGGCGCTGACTTGGTCAAGGCCACTCAGGAGGCTGGAGTGGCATCTGGCCTCCAACCTCAGCGTGAACGTGCCCAGTGGTGTTTTGAGCTGCAGGGGAGGGGTCGTGGGGTGAGGGAGTGGTCATGGGGTGTCTTCTGGATGGTCCTGGTGGGTCGCATGGGGGATGGCTCAGCTCTGACTCTCACCCTCGCTTCTCTGCGCCCAAGAGGTCTGGGGGTTAGCGCTGGAGGCGGGCGCACATTTTTCCACATCATGGGCTGGGGAGAGTGCGAGGGAAAGCAGGGCCTGGAGGGCATCTTGAGGGTGGGGAGCACACGGGGTGAGGGGGGACGGCGAACAAAGGGGCCAGCTTGGATCAGGCAGCGCCCGCTGAGTGACGATCTGCAGGCCAGCAGGGAGGGGTGGGCGTGGGGACGCTGGGGCAGGGCGGGGAGGGGAGGGAAGGGGAGCAGAGAGATGCAGAGACAAACTCACACAGGGAGAGCAGGATCCAGAGACGGGAGCACAGGAAGAAAGATGGAGGCAGGCTCCGAGGCAGAAAGAGGCAGGATACTTAGGCACGCAGAGACTCCGGAGGGAGGGTGGTCGAGGGAAGGAGGGAGGGAAGGAGGGAGAAAGAGAGGAAGGGAGAGAGGGAGCGGGAAGGGAGGAGAGACGGAGGGAGGAGAGAGAAAGGGAGGGAGGCACTCTCCTGGGCTCCAGCAATTCTCTCATCTCAGCCTCCCAAAGTGTTGGGAGTACAGGCATATGAGCCACCTTGCCTGGCCCGTGTGTGTGCATGCGTGCACGTATGTATTTGTGTGTGTGCATATTCATGCGTGTTGGAGATTCCAGGGGTCAGCCAGGAGCTATGATGGATTCAAACAGCAGAGGCCCAAGAGGGGGAGAACTTTCCAGGAGAGCAGCCGTTTCCTCCGACTGCGAAGGGGGCCTTGTCCAAGCCCCCCAGCTCATTTACGCTTCGCTTTGGTTCCGCAGCAGAGTTAGTTGCAGAGCGCCGGCTCCGCGCCCAGCCTGCCTGCCGTGTAACAAGATAGTTTATATTATGCCGCCAAGCAGAAATAAAACTACTGAGTCAAACATTGCAAACAGATGCCGCAGCCAGAGCCCAGGGTCCGGGGCCAGATGCTCTTGTGAGCACTCGGGGAGGGGAGGGAGAAGCTGGTCCCTGCAGACCCTGCAGGTTTGGGGGTGAAGGTGCTGCTGGGATCAGAGTGTTAGGGTCCCTAAGGGGCTTTCAGAAATGGAGGGAGGAAGAAATAAAAGAAGGAGCATAGCTTTCCTTTCTTTCTTTCACTGACTTCATCCCCACACACAGTTCAACTATGTTTCCCTATGTTTTTTTTTTTTTTTTTTGAGTTGGATTCTCACTCTGTCGCCCAGGTTGGAGTCCAGTGGCATGCTCCCAGTTGCCGCAGCCTCGACCTGTTGGGCTCAGGTGATCCTTTGGCCTCAGCCTTCCAAGAAGCTGGAACTACAGGTACATGCCACCACACCCAGCTACAGCTAATTTTTTGATTTATTGAGGAGATGAGGTCTCGCCAAGTTGCCAGTCTGGTCTTGAACCCGTGGGCTCAGGCAGTCCTCTCACCTCAATCTCTCAAAGTGCTGGGATTATAGGCGTGAGCCACCATGCCCGGTCAGTTTCTCTATTTGAATGGACCTTTCTTCCTCTACGAGGTGAAGCCTAGGAAGGGATGACTTTAGCCTCCCTGAAATCCCGTTACTTCTCAAATACCCACAAATAAACTGTGCTAAGTTCTCTAAACCCTTTTAAAATAAGATTCTGCCTTTAAACTCATAAGAATGTTCTAGAACTTTTATCGTCATGTGGTCTCCTAACTCTTCTCTTCTGCCCACCCCAGGGTCCTCACCCTTCACCCTCCAGTTTGCAGCCAGCATGCCCTTCTTTGAGCACATACTGATGAAGTCATGCTGTTGCTCTCAAACCTTCAGTGGCTCCCTGTTGCCCCCAGTAGAGCTTCTCAGAGTTGTCCAAGGAGGAGTGTGTGCATCAGAATCTCCTGGGATGCTTGTTAAAATGCAGATTCTAGTCAGGTGTGTTGACTCAGGCCTGCACTTTGGGAGGCAGAGGTGACAGGATTGCCTAAGTCCAGGGGTTCGAGATCAGCCTGGACAACATGGCGAGACCTCGTCTCTACAATAAATCAAAAAAATTAACCAGGCGTGGTGGCGCGTGCCTATATTTTCAGCTATTTGGGAGGCTGAGGCGGAAGGATCACCTGAGCCCAGCAGGTCAAGGCTACGGTGGCTGTGAGTGTGCCACTGCACTCCAGGCTGGATGACAGAGTAAGACTCGACTCTTATTTCAAAAAAAAAAAAAAAATGCAAGCCTGGTGTGGTGGCTTATGCCTATAATCCTAGTACTTTGGGAGGTGAAGGCGAGAGGATTGCCATAGCCCAGGGGTTCGAGACCAGCCTGGGCGACTTGGCAAGACCTCATCTCTACAATAAATAAAAAATTAGCTGAGTGTGGTGGTGCATGCCTGTAGTTCCAGTTACTTGAAAGGCTGAGGTGGAAGGATCTTCTGAGCCCAGCAGTGCAAGGCTGTGGTAGCCGGGAGCATACCACTACACTCCAGCCTGGGTGACACAGTGAGATTCTGGCTCAATCTTAAATTCTTTCTGGGAGGAGGCAAGTTGACTTTTTTTTTTTTTTGAGACAGGGTTTTGCTGTCACCCAGACTGGAGTGCAGTGGTAAGCTCACAGCTTATCACAGCCGCAATTTCCTGGGCTCAGGCAATCTTTCTGCCTCAGCCTCCCGTGTAACTGGGACCATAGTCAAGTGCCATGATGCCCGGCTAAATTTTTGCAGAGACAAGTCTGTCTGCACTATGTCACCCAGGCTGGTGTCAAATTCCTAACTTCAAGTGATTCTCCTGCCTTGGCCTCCCAAAGTGCTGGGATTACAGGTATGAGTCCCTGAGCTGGGCCAGGTTGTCCTTTTTTTTAATGAGCACATTGTAAAGTCATTAGGGTGACAGCAAATTGAAAGTTTTACAGCACTCTTAATTCAGCTATTCAACAGATATCCAGCGCCCACTATGTGCTGGGGACATGACATGGACGCGGGAAGTCAGGTTCAGGCAGCCTTGGCATGTATTTCCAGGGACTTCAGAGGAGGCCGAGCTTGAATGAGAGCTGGATGGTCCGGGATGACATCACGGGGAAGTGTCTCTGGGCTGGCTTTGATGGAAAGGTTTATTATCCACAAGGCTGAGGTGCTGGTGCTCCCGTGGAGGCCAGGGCCAGGAGAGCTCCAGGGTGGGAGGTTGCAAAACAAGACTGAAGGCAGCATCCCAGACTTGGGAAAGAGGTGGGGACCATGAGGAAATGGGGAATCCCTGTTATCTGAGGCTGTTTATCTTTCCCAGAACCTTATCATCATCTTCCAGGAAGCCTCTGGAAATGCCTCCAGCACTCCTAGAGATGTTTGTTGAATGAATGAAAGAAGGATGATAGGAGAGGAAGGGATAGATAAAAGATACAAAAGAGAGGAAAGGGCGAAAAAGAATGAATAAGGAGATTAAAACAAAAAAAAGAGGAGGCCACCCATTGTATAATTCATAAACTTGAGGTTCTATTTGGAGTAAGGGCAAGCGCACTGTGTGTATGTGTGTGTGTGTGTGCACGCATGCGCGTGTGAGTGCGTGTGTGTATGTGTGTGTGCGTGCAACAGACAGAGACTTTCAAAGCAATCAAAATAACTCTGATTAACACTCTCTCCCGCCCTCTCTCCCTCTCAAACCCATTTCCTCCCAGCCAAAGCCCAGGGCAGACACGCCTGACTGTAACCCTAAGAGGAAGGGAAGCTTGAGCAATTATTTTTACACCAAGAAAAAGAAGAAAAAAAAAAAACCCCTCAAAGATGCGGGCGTGCTCAGGGCCCTGGCTGAGTGCTTTGAGCTTTGAGCCTCTGTGGATGCCCTCACCGCCCCATCTCTGAGCAGTCCTCCTCCCAGCCCCCACATGGTCTGGCCTCTATCTTCTGCCTGCCTGTGACAGACGGGCCAGGCCAGGCACCCCAGAGACCAGCCCTCTCCCCAGCCAGGGGCCTGTCCCCTCTGAAACTGATCCCCTGCCTTTGGATCTAATTTGTTTCTCTGTCTGCCGGGTTTGGGGGGGTCTTGCCTGGAGATGTGGTGGTCACAGGTGACATTAATCACGTCTGTATCTTCCGAGGGATGAGGATAGGATATCAGAGAGGTGACCAAGCATTTGCCACATGATTCAAATCATCTCAGCATTGATTAATTGGGTTCATCCTGAGTTTCTGAATCATAACAACTGTTTTTCTCCTTCACCTAACGTCAACAGGCCCTTAAAGGGGAAGGATCCATTTATCCATTGCATGTGGTGTATTCCGTTGATCAGCTCCTATTAAATGTTAAACGCTGGATGCGTTTTAGACAAACTTGATTTGCTCAAGATACTTTTCAAAGGTTCTGTGATGATTAGACATCTCTCTCCCGGCCTTGCCCCTTCCTCCACGGCTTTCCTGGGAGGTGTTTTGGCTCTGGCCTCTGACAGATGGGAAGAGGGAACGTGTGGGCAGATCGAGAGGGAGAGAGGGTCCTGCGGAGGGGCAATTGGGTGGGGGGGGAGAGCCCCCACAGGCTGTTTAAAAGAGATACAGTTTCTGAAAAGTTTAACAAGGCAGAAAACAATCCCGGATGCCAAATTTGCCTTCCAAAAGCTAAATATCCGGAATGCCTCCTGCCCCTGCAGGAAGGAGAGAACAGTATTTCCCAAGCCACAAAACCAGTTTTCTAGAGGGAAGAAATTCTGTTTCTGCATGGGTATGCATTCTGGAAGCTTAGTGATGGAATAAATGCAGAAACAAAACCCAGTTCTAATGCAAATCACTGAGAGGTGGATCAGTAGAAAAAACAAAACAAAACACGGTTCCTTTTTTTTTTTTAAAGACGGGGTCTTGCTCTGTTACCCAGGCTGGAATGCAGTGGTGCGATTATAGCTCACTCTGGCCTCCAACTCCTGGTGATCCTTCCACCTCTGTCTCCCGAGTAGCTGTGACTACAGGCATACATCACCATGCCTGGTTTATGTATTTTTTTTTTTTGTAGGACCAAGATCATGCTATTATTCCTAGGCTGATCTTGAACTCCTGGGTTCAACACTTCTCTCACCCTGGCCTCCCAAAGTGCTGGGATTACAGACAGGAGCCACTATGCCTGGTCCCAGCCGTCATTTCTTACTGTCTTTCCTACTTGTGATAAAAAGAGATACTTGGGAGGGCTCCTATCATACTGATTGTATGACATTGGAAATGTCCCTGTATTTAATCTGAATTTCAGTCTTCTGATTTATAATGATAGAATTAATACTATTCTCTTCTATTGAAAAGTTTAAACTAGAAGAAGGAATTTTGGTAAAATGGCTCAGCAAATGCTGGGTTCCTGGCAGACACTTGACAAATAAATGTATGTGTGCGCGCGTATGTATATATGTGAATGTGTGTGTTTTGGGGCAAGAGCCAGTGCTGTAGTAAGGAGACCCTGACCCTTCATATGTGTGGGTTCCTTTTGTTCAAAAAGTTTCGGCTGGGCTCGGTGGCTCAGCTTGTAATCCCAGCACTTTGGGAGGCCGAGATGAGTGGATTGCCTGAGCCCCTGAGGTTCGAGACCATCCCAGACAACTTGGCAAGACCTCATCTCTACAATAAATAAAAAATTAGCTGGGCATGGTAGCGCACACCTGTAGTTTGGCTACTTGGAAGGCTGAGGCAGAAGGATTGCCAAAGCCCAGCAGGTTGACACTGGGGTGGCCGCGAGTGTGCCACTGCACTCCAGCCTGGGCGACAGAGTGAAACACCAACTCAAAAATTTAAAAAAAGTTTTGAAATGTCGGTTGGGTGAAGTGGCTCATGCCTGAAATCCCACCACTTTGGGAGACTGAGGCAAGAGGATGGCTTAAGGCTAGGAGTTTGCGATCTACCTGGGTAACATAGTGAGACCCATTTCTATTTTTAAAAAGTTTCAAAATGTAGATGAGCTCCAAGGTTTAGCCAAAGGGACATTTTTGGCTGGAGGACATGAAAATTCAGAGTCAATCTGTCTGGAAGCCCCATTGGAATAAGTCATGAATTGGAACTTGATGAGCATGTCTCAGAGAGAATGGAGGCTGTTCACCCCACACAGCAAACCTCCCAGGAATCCCCACCAGCCATGTTTTCTCTCCCAGCAACACACTCAGATATTTGAAATGGCCTTGGTCTTTTGTGAGCCCAGACTTTTTCAGGGTGTTGGACAAGTTCACCCAAACCCTGCAAGCCTTGTGTGAGCTCTGGGCTAGGGTGAATATCACTGACCTAAGCCTCATTCCCTTAATGGCTGCAGTTAAGTTGCTCTGTTGAATGACTGAACTTTCCTGGTGTCCTGGAAGACAGAGGATGGAAGAGGCAGACCACATGGCGGGAAAGGGAGGCAGAGATGGAGTAGAGGCTGTGTAGGGAGAGACAGAGACTGAGGAGAGAAAGAGAGACAGACAGAGAGAGAGAGAGAAAGAGGCAGACAGAAACAAAGAGAGATAAAGAGACAGAGAGATGGGCTGGGTGTGTTGGCTTATGCCTGTAATCCCAACACTTTGGGAGCCCAAGGCAGGAGGATTGCTTGAACCCAGGAATCTGAAACCTGGGCATGATAGAGAGACCACGTCTCTACAAAAAATTAAAAAATTAGCTGGGTGTGGTGGTGCGTCTGTAGTCCCAGCTACTCAGGAGGCTAAGGTGGAAGGATCGACTGAGTGAGCCCAGGGAGTCGAGGCTAAGGTGAACTGTGATTATGCCACTGCACTCTAGCCTGGTTGACAGAGTAAGATGAGAGAGAGAGAGAGAGAGAGAGAGAGAGAGAGAGAGAGAGAGAGAAACAGAAAGAGAGAGAGAGAGAGAAAGGGAGAGAGAGAGAGAGAGAGAGAGAGAGAGAGGAGGACACAGATGAGTACAAAAAAGTAGAGAGAGGGACAGAGAGAATTGCCCACACGTAGAAATACAGAAGAAAGAACCCAGGAGAGGGTTAGAAATCACCAGGCACCACCTGCAAAGAGAGTCAGACACACAGCCACATAAGGAGAAATAGGGACCAAGTGACCCCGCAGCTAGGATACTCACAGCCTCATGTCCTGCACACACATCCTCAAGGATGCTGCTCTCATTTTTCTCCCAGAACATGGAATCCCTATCAGTCACCAGGCCTCAAAGTCCCCTGCTAGCCTGGTGCCCTCGGGGACACTCCTGGGCTATCACAAGTTAGACATCAGGACTGCAAGGCGGGATTACATCAGGGGAGGGATGGACTGTGGAGAGGATCAAAGGCAGCGGGGCCCTGGATGCATTGGCAGGACTCCCAGTGGGGCCCACAGGCCCGAATTCCTGGCGAACCCCCGGGAAACATTCTGATGTGCAGATAGAGACCTCCAACTACATGCAGGCTGCCTCCTCCCGCTCTCCCTCCTCCTCCTCCGCCTCCTCCTCCTCCTGAGAGTCCCTTGGGAGGACATCAGCCTCATTCACTCACCGAACCTCAGTCTCCTCATGTGTAAAATTGGGGTGATGCATATACCCCACTCGCTGCATTGCTGGAGGCCTTAAGTGCCATCGCTAATGCTACACGCTGAGCCTGGCGCCTGGCACATAGTGAGCGCTCAGCACATGGTGGCTCTGGAGAGCTTAGGAGACAGAAGCCAGAACGTTATTCTGGACAGGGGGTAATATATGGCATTGTGCTCCGGCTGAGAATTGAATTCAACCTCAGCCGGAGAATTAGAACATTGTGATTAGAAACAAGAAGAGAGAAGGGACAAAGCAACCTGTCTTCAAGTGCACGATGACAGAGCACAGACCCTCCTGGCAGCCCGAGGGGCTGGGGAAGGACAGGGCAGATCATATTAATAACAATAAATTACATCTGCACTGTGATTTATAGGTCCTGATGTGCTTCTCATTATGTTATCTTACAGTACTGTAGGGAGGGTGTATCATCTTCGTTGTTGCCTGTCACAGTTGTTTTAATGTAATCACTGTTATTTTGGTGATAATAATGTTATCTGTGTTATTATTGATGTGATTTCTCCTAGTTTCCAATCTGGGAAATTGAGGCTCAGGGGAGAGCTGTCGACTTGCCCGAGAAAAGGTCGGTGTTAGGATGCAAATCCAGGTTTTGTAGTCTGAGACTTTTTCCCCCCTAGCTGGTCCCTGGGCACCTCTCTGTGACAATCCCCTTCCCACCCTGCTGTGTTGTAACCTCTGTGGTTTGGGGAGTCTTGGGTCCTTCTGTGCCATCATAGACAGTCTTCTAGTCAGCCAAGGGGGAAGGGATCAAGGGTTCCTCCTGTTTGACCCTGAGGGCCCTCCCTCTACTTAACCAACCAGCACTCCATCCTCAGCCCTGTTCCTACTCTTGGGAGCCCCAAGCGAGGTGAGAATCCTGCGCATGGCTGCCCATTGCAGGGCAGGCAGGGGTGGCGCAAATTTGAACTTGAACTTTCAATTGCCCCCTTGGCTGGCCTCACTTTTGTCTTTGAACCCAGTCACAGCCTGGCCAGTGGATCCCCCTCTCTTTCCCCTTCGTTGCCTTCTCCTCTCCTTCTGGAAACCCAAAGCCCGCTCAGCCTGGACCAAGTTGGTTCAGGACCGGGTTCATTTAGCGTTTGCAAGTGAGCTATTTCAAGAATGTGCAGATTCAGTCCTGGAAATGGCAGAGGAGAAGCCTGGCCTGGCTTCTGAGCAGGAGAACAAACGAGCCCCTGGCCCCCCTTCCCATCCTGCGATTTCCTTTGTCTCAATCCAAAATCCCACTTTACATGATCCTGGAGGCTTCCTAATAAAATGGAAACGTAACTTTATCTAAGACGAGTGCAGCACATGTAGAATGGATAAGGCATAATTAATAACAGAAAATAATGTTTCCCCCTTCCTGACCTTTCACCCTCATATAAGTGTCTTAAGTTTTATGACAGCTAAGCACAAAATTAGTGTGTGCATGCATGCGTGCATGTGTGTGTGTGTGCGTGTGCACGTGTGCCCTAGTGTGTGCGTTCAGGCTGAACCTACACAGGCCAGTACGTCTGTCTAGCGAGTATCCATTCACCTAACCCTGGCTGGAACTGGTTTGCGTTCCTGGGTAGACTGGCCTCTCGCTGAACCCAGGCACCGCCTGAAACTGATCTGATTTCTCGAAGTGAGGGCTCTGTCTAGATCTCAAAATACCCTGTGTCCATTTTTTTTTTTTTGAGTTGAAGTCTTACTCTGTCACCCAGACTGGAGTGCAGTGGCCGCTCCCGGCCACTGCAGCCTCAACCTGCTGGGCTCCGGTGATCCTTCCACTCAGCCTTCCAAGTAGCTGGAACTACAGTTGTGCGCTACCACACCTGGCTAATTTTTTTATTTATTGTAGAGATGAGGTCTCGCCAAGTTGCCCAGGTGGGTCTCGAACCCGCGGGCTCAGGCAATCCACTCACCTCGGCCTCCCAAAGTGCTGGGATTACAGGCTGAGCCACCGAGCCCGGTACCCTGTGTCTATTACACGCAAAACTCAGGACAGTGCAGAAGCTGCATATGAAAAAATAAAAGAGGATGGCACTTGGGCACACCACATGCCTACACACTCTCTTGCTCTCTCTTTTGGATTGCCTATGATATTTTAGAGCCCCAGGGGATGTTGGGAAGGGGGTGTTTGTGCCCCTAGCAATGGATAGGAAATTAAGATGAGCATTTCATTGGTTTTTAATGCTGTAAATTCTTTGGACATACATGGATCTTATGATGGAAGCAATTGTAGCATCCCTGCTCTCTAGCGTGGCCCAGTGCGAACCGGAACCGCATGAACAAGTCCCCACATCTCCCTTTCCTTGATCCCAGAGGCTTCCTGTCTGCAGTTGGAATCGAAGGGCGCTCGAACCAAAACTGTTTATCTTCGTGGTTCCGTCGATGTTTGTTGTTAAGTAATATTATCTTGGTTGAAAGGTCACCGGGCTGGCTTAAGCTATTGGTTTCTCGTGATTCATTATGTTTGATGCTCACCTTTTCTCGAAGTCCACAGCTCCAACCTCTGAGTTAATGGAAGCCACACCAGCCACGAAGCAAGGAGCTTTGAATCCTCCCCGGACAGGGATGCCTGGGCCGGGTGGAGTGAGCTGAGCTGCTTGCTTTTGATCAGCAGGACTGATGTGAACCAGAGGTCACGCATGTTTGGGGCTTGTGTGTTGGCTCTGCTAGACAGCAGCAACTGGGCCTCACACTCCCTCCCACCCCAAACTCCAGGGGTTTCGTTTTCCATGGTTGTCCTGCTCTGGACTGACTCTTTCAAGACCCCTAGGGCACCAGAGGGACTTTTTTTTTTTTAGAAGATCCGGAGCCCTAAATCACTGGAGAAGACCCCTCTGTCCACCCTCTGTCCTTCCTCCCTCCTTCCCTGGCTCCTTCAGAAACAGATAAACCAATTCCCACTCCCTCAGGGAATTTCTGCTCACCAACGTTAGGTGACAGGCTGGATTTGGAGTGAGATCTCTTTCTCTCAGGGGAGTCTTTCGGTGTTGAGTTCTTTTATGGGCATGCTTGAACTCTGGAGCGCCCCCAAACTGACAGCCACCTCTGTCTTCTAAATCGATCGTATATTTTTCTGTCATTATGTCATCCCGTCATCCTTTTACAAATGTTTATGCCTGCCATATTTTTATGACTCTTCTTCCAAGAAAGGCTGCGTGGAGGGTGGGTCTGCGTGATTTATCTAGAAGGAGAAGGGGAGGAGAATGTCTTATCGCTGATATCAGAAGGTGGGATTTCCCACTCACCCCCACTTTTGCTTTGGAGTTTAAAGGCAACACCAACTGGTTGGATTAAGTCATTTAGGGAATTCTTTAGACTGCCACCTTTATAAAGTTGACAATGACCAGAAAATGGGAGGCTCCGCCCCCTCTTAATTTCACATCTTCCTACATACTTAAAATCACAGTAGACTGGGCCTGGAGTTTGTTGCCAGGACTAGAGACCTTGATTGGATTAATATATTTCCCAGTGGAAGCTTTGAGGCTTTGGCAAACGTAATAAGAGGAGTAGCTCTTAAACAACAATGCTTGAAAAATTAAACAAGTAATATATATTCATTACAGAAAAAGTAGAAAAGGCAGATAAGGAAAAAGAAGAAAATGAAAATCACCTGTAATCCCATCACACAGGCCTAACCATTCATAGTTTATCATATATCTTTCCAGTCTTTTGTGTATGGTATATGCATTTTAAATGAAAATAAGATGGTATCACATGTGCTGTTAACAGCTGTTCTTATCAGGCAAAAATTATACATATATAAACAATATATTGCAAAATTATATTGTAATATATTTTACATATGTTATAATATTTTCAAATAATACAGAAAATAACAAGACCAATCATAACAAAATCCCAAATTGTACTCACTATTTATCTTCTAGTGAATATAGTTCTAGATAGGTTTTCCATTTTGTTTGATAACTTGCTTTTAAAAATCTTAACAAGCCGGGTATGATGGCGTATACCTGTTATCTCAGCACTTTGGGAGGTGGAGGACAGAGGATTGCCTGAGTCTAAGGGTTTGAGATCAGCCTGGGCAACTTGGAGAGACCTTTTCTCTACAATAAATAAAAAAAAATTAGCCAGACGTTGTGGCGCACTCTTGTCGTTCCAGCTACTTAGAAGGCTGAGACAGAAGGAACCCAGCAGGTTGAGGCTGCGGTGGCCAAGAGCATGCCACTGCACTACAACCTGAGTGACAGAGGGAGACTCCGACTCCAAAAAAAAAAAAAAATCTTAACAATCTGCCGGGCGTGGTGTCTCACACTTGGAATCCTGCACTTTGGGAGACCGAGGTGAGAGAATTTCTTGAGCAGGAGTCCAAGACCAGCCCAGGCAACATAGTGAGAACTCATCTCTACAGAAAAAAAAAAATAGCTGGGCCTGGTGGCACATGCCTGTAGTCCCAGCTACTTGGGAGGTAGGAGGATTGCTTGAGCCCAGGAATTCAAGGCTGTCGTGAGCTCCAGCCTGGCTGACAGAGAGAGATCCCAACTTAAAAAAAACACACAAAATGATAAATAATTAAAAATTAAAATTTTAACAATATAACATGGGCTTCTCCGTGCCAGTAAATTTGTCTCTACACCATCATTTCTTTTGGGCTAAGTTGTATTTCATCATAAAAGATGCATCAGTTTAGCTGATACATCCCTCGTAGTTAGACAGTTCGATTATTTCCAGTTGCTCACAAACGCCTCTTCTTGTGGCTTTATCAGATGGAATTCGTGTCCCACCCACAGCCCATCAGAGGTGCTCCACCCCACCGACAGCTCTGTTTAGGAAGACAAAAACTCACATCTGCTGAGAAGGCTTTTAGTAGCAGAAAGTCCAACTGACTGCAGTTTACATGATGAGGCATCTGTTTTTCTCACAAGATGAGTAGTCCAGCGGAGGGTGCTGGTCCAGCTATGAGGTCATTAGTATTGCAGTTTTCTCTTTGGTCACTCCACCATCCTCAGCATTTTGGCTTTTTATTCTCGTACTTGTCCTCTTGTTCAAAGATGCTGCCTAAGCTCCAGGCATCACATCTACCATGAAGACAGAAAAGAGAAAGAGGTAGCACCAGAAGGCTTTTCTCTTGAGCCTTTATCATTGGTTAATTGATTGACTGATTGATTGAACCAGAGTCTCACTCTGTCGCCCAGGCTGGAGTGCAGTGGCGTGCTCACGGCTACCACAGCCTCGATCTGGTGGGCTCAGGCAATCCTTCTGCTTCAGTCTTCTAAGTAACTGGAACCAGAGGCACGTGCCATCACACCTGGCTAATTTTTTGCTTTATTGTAGAGACTAGGTCTTGCCAAGTTGCCCACGCTGGTCTCTGATCCCGGGCTCAGGCATTCCTCTTGCCTCTGTCTGTCAAAGTGTGTGAACCACCGCGTCCAGTTCTTTCTCCTTTATAAGAAATCAAAACTCTCCCAAACCCTCCCAATGGACCTCTGCCTACATTTATTTTTTAGCCCAAGCTGCCAGATGGTCAGCTTTAGCTGCCAAGAGGTGGATAAGTAAATCTTCCATTTTT
>CAUYQG010037360.1:0-10283 GCA_963574415.1 Tarsius wallacei | reverse complement strand
TTTACATTCATTTCCCCTCTCACTTCAAATGTTTTGAAGGTAGGATCAGGTCCTTTTCTTAAGTAAGTGCTTGGGAGAGAAGAGGATACTATGAAAAACTTAATGTATGTCTATTATTATTTTTTGTTTGTTTGTTTGTTTGTTTTTGAGTTGGAGTCTCACTCTGTCGCCCAGACTGGAGTGCAGTGGCCGCTCCCAGCCACTACAGCCTCGACCTACTGGGCTCTGGCAATCCTTCTGCCTCAGTTTTCCAAGTAACTGGAATTACAGGCGCGCGCTACCACGCCTGGCTAATTTTTTGATTTATTGTAGAGATGAGGTCTCGCCAAGTTGCCCAGGCGGGTCCTGAACCCACGGGCTCAGGCAGTTCACTCACCTCGGCCTCCCAGAGCGCTGGATGACAGGTGAGCCACCGAGCCCGGCTTAATCCCAACACTTTGGGAGGCGGAGGTGAGAGGGTTGCGTGAGCCCAGGGGTTCAAGGCCAGCCTGGGCAACTTGGTGAAACCTTGTCTCTACAATTAAAAAATTAGCTGAATGTGGTGGTGTACACCTGTAGTTCCAGCTACTTGGGACACTGAGGTGGAACGATCGTCTTAGCCCAGCAGGTCTGTGAGCATGCCACTGCACGCCAGCCTGGGCAACAGAGTGAGACTCTGACTCAAAAAACAAAACAAAACAACAAAAAAACCCACATTGTTCATTAAAAAGAGTTTCATTCTAAATGGGGACCAAAGGGAGGCCCAAACTTTATGTACAATGTCTACTCGCATACCTAATCCTGAATTGTACCACACATCTTTAAAGCAAAATAATAAAAAAAGAATTTTATTCTTAATCTTAGGGGTAAAAATTCCCATGAAAATTTTGAAGCAGAATCCAGTTTTAGAAATTAATTTATGTCTTCCCATAAATTCTGTATGTGTTTATTAGTATAAAATGTTGCTACAAAAACAACTATTTCTGAATTATGTGAATTTCACTAAGCAATTTTAATTCATTAACTATGTCTTGCTTTATCATTTATATTAACTTGTTACGGATTTTGATATTGATCTGACAACTTGAGGGAAGACTAGCTATCAAATATTAATATGTGTAAAGATGCAGCTCTTTATTCTGGATATTATGCTTGCCTATTTTCTGTGCTTTAAGTATAGTTAGTAAGTAGCAACCTAATATCTTCTTTGTTTGTTTGTTTGTTTGTTTTTTGAGTTGGAGTCTCACTCTGTCGCCTAGACTAGAGTGCAGTGGCTGCTCCCGGCCACCTCAACCTCGACCTGCTGGGCTCCGGCGATCCTTCCGCCTCAGCCTTCCAAGTAGCTGGAACTACAGGCGCATGCTACCACACCCGGCTAATTTTTTTTTTTGGATTTATTGTGGAGATGAGGTGTCACAAAGTTGCCCAGGCGGGTCTCGAACCCGCGGGCTCAGGCAATCCACTCACCTCAGCCTCCCAAGGCGCGGGATTACAGGCTGAGCCACCGAGCCTGGTGCAACCTAATATCTTAACTGTGTTATGTTTCTCTTGATAGGAACTTTTAAAAACATAGATTCTGGCTTTGTATCCTGATACTCTAGTCTCTAAACATTCCTGTTATGATAGGCATTTTTTATTCTTCTCTTATTTTGGGTTTCTTCTCCCAATTTTTATTCTTGTAAAAGACAACACTGGGTATATGTTAGAAAAGCCTTTTCTGTATCTGTTTTCCTTTGTAAACATTTTGGTTCCATTGTCATCTTGAGACTTGGGTTTTCTTTGCCTTCACTGTTAAGATGACTTCCTGCTAACTATCTATATAAAAATTGTCCGTAATAAGAGAATTGCAGAAAACAGATGTACTCTTAATGGTGTGAGGACACTGGTTTCTGTGAATAGTATAGAAGTTTCCAATATATCTGAAGTGGGTGTTAGGTGAAGCAGCTGTATCCTATTCCCTATGTTTCTGCTGAAATTGAACAGCTTTAATTCTCATTGATTTTAAAATTATACTGTTTTCTTTATCTTAATGTATTTTATGACTCTCAAAAAAATGGGAAAGTATTGTGAATTCTTAGACTTAATTTAAAAGCAGAGAGCTAAGCTTCACAGGAAGCTGTTTAGAAACGTAGAGCTTCTATAAACTGGATTGGGCAGAGGGGAATACAAACCCTTAGATATTTTAACTGTTGGAAAAGAGAGTTTAGCACTAGCCCCTTGGGAAGCATGGAAGTTAGTTTGATACATTGAATCTTTGCAATGCTTTAGGCCCTGAATCAAGGCCAGTGGTTTGCTGTAGCTGTTGGTTTCAAACAGGAGCCAAAAGTGATGTCTTCCTTGTGGTCTGTTGGCTATTCAGTATCCTAGTGGGAATGGCCAATTCTGTTGGAAGAAACAATCTAGAATACACTGTCACTGTTTTCTTTTTTCTTCTCTTTTCTTTTTTTTCTTCTTCCTCCCTTCCTTCTTAGCAATTGAACTGTGTTAGATTACTCTGTGGCCATGTGGACTTAACCAAAATATTTCCTAGCCATTCAGAGGAATTTTGAGTTTTCTGTCTTTCCTCCATTCTTCTCACCTTCTCCCATTCTCTTTCTCAAGCTTGCCTTGTGGCTGTTAGGACATTAATCAAGCAACCTCATATTGCCTAACCTATTTATTTTTTTTTTTGTTTTTTGTTTTTGAGTTGGAGTCTCACTCTGTTGCCCAGGTTGGAGTGCAGTGGCACACTCACGGCCACCCCAACTTCAACTTGCTAGGCTTCAGCAATCCTTCTGCCTCAGCCTTTCAAGTAGGCGGAACTAAAGGCATGCGCTACCACACCTGGCTAATTTTTTATTTTATTGTAGAGACAAGGTCTTGCCAAATTGCCTGGGCTGGTCTTGAACATGCAGGCTCAGGCAATCTGCTCTTCTTGGCCTCCCAAAGTGCTGGGATTACGAGACTGGCCAACCTATTTAATTCTAATTTGCATTTATGCTGATTGTCCATACTTAAGTTTATCACTGGTGAACCTAGATGATGAACCTACAGCTAGTCTCAGAGGGAATATGCATTTAAAAAAATATTTTTAATTATAAGTTTTTAATGTAACAAATATTACCGTTTTAACTGTTTTCAAGTACACGATTTTGTGGTATTACAAACAATCACAATGTTGTGCAATTATCACCACTTTGTTTTCTATGACTTTTTGCATCGGCCCAGACAGAAACTTTGTACCTTTTAAATAATAACTCCCTTTCCCTTGGTTCCTTCTTTTTTTTTTTTTTTTTTTTTTTCCAAATTGGAGTCTCACTCTGTTGCCCAGACTGGAGTGCAGTGGCCGCTCCCGGCCACCGCAGCCTCGACCTGCTGGGCGCCTCAGCCTTCCAAGTAGCTGGAACTACAGGCATGTGCTATCATGCCCGGCTAATTTTTTGATTTATTGTTGAGATGAGGTCTCACCAGTTGCCCTGGCAGGTCTCGAACCCGTGGGCTCAGGCAGTCCACTCACCTCAGCCTCCCAAAGCGCGGGATTACAGGCTGAGCCTCCGAGCCCGGCTCCCTCGGTCTCTTCTAATTTACTATCCCATTTTCTGTTCTGTGAACTTTACTGGGAGTTTGCTTTTTAAGGCCACTATACTGGTGTGTGTTTTATACTTGGCAAGAAAAAGTTCCGAGTGATTTTGGATCTTGTCTCATTTGTTGAACATTCTGGTAAGATCTTTTTTTTTTTTTTTTTTTTTTTTAAATGTAGGCAGAGGGTGAGGGAGGGAACAGAGAATTGCTTTGAAGTTTGCTGAAAAGTATACCAACTTTAGCTTATTATTTCCCTTGGTATTACTGATAGACTTTTTTTATTTTTTCCTAGGACTTGGATGTTGTGGGTGATAGTATGCAGTGCCCTCCTTCACCATTGCTTTTTGATCCTTCGCTAACCCTGGAAGATAATTCAATCAAAGAAATTGCTGAAGGCCCAGTGGATATTTTGGCAAGTGAAGAATAATCTCAACCAGGCTTTATGTAGTGATCTGGCCAGGGAGAAGGTTCTCTGCTGGCTAGTCTGTACTCCTAGGAGTGGGGGTGCCATCACAAGTAGAGTATAAAGATGCCCCAGATGGCATTCATTCAGTGAATGCCTTATAAGAAAGGTACTTTTAAAAAATGCCCTTCTCTGCTTCTGAAAGCCTTTGTTGCTCCGCTTCTCCAGATGGGCCCATTGTCCGTGACCCTCACATCCCAGAGTAGATTATCAGTTTATTTAAATAAAATATGTTAAGGCAAGGAATCTAGGTAAATTGTACCTTTTTTTTTTTTTTTTTTCGAGTTGGTGTCTCACTCTGTCGCCCACACTGGAGTGCAGTGGCCACTCCCGGCCACTGCAGCCTCGACCTGCTGGGCTCCGGTGATCCTTCCGCCTCAGCCTTCCAAGTAGCTGGAACTACTCGGCCTTCCAAGTAGCTGGAATTACAGGCGCACGCTGCCACACCCGGCTAATTTTTTGATTTATTGTAGAGATGAGCTCTCGCCAAGTTGCCCAGGTGGGTCTCAAACCCGCGGGCTCAGGCAATCCACTCACCTCAGCCTCCCAAAGCGCAGGATTATAGCCTGAGCCACCGAGCCCGGCTTAAATTGTACCTTTTAAGGGAGAGTTCAGTGCTGGAATTGTTCTCATTGTAAAAGTAAGGAACAGTCTTAGGATTTGGCTTTTTTGAGCGTTGGGTAGAGTACCAGTGGCCCTGACTGAAGACCAGCAGTTAGTTTTACTGTAGCTGTTGGTTTCAAGCAGAGGCCTAAAGGACTGTCTTCCTATGGTCTGTTGGCTGTTCTGGAAACTCAGCAGGGAATGGCTGTTTCATTTGGAAGAAACAACCCACAACTCCTCTTTCCATTGGAATAACTTCAGAAATGTTATAAGTAATGACTTGTAACTCTAAGGGACAGGAATAGCTAAATGTGAGGAAGAGCACTGCCCAGAGTTATTTTATTTGTGTTGTTTTGTTCTTGCTGCTATTGTACGTGAGCACTGATAAGTCATATTCATACTTTAGTCCACAATGAATGAATTTCTAACCAAAATGCCTTTATTTCTTTTAACAGGGCCAAATGCAGATGGCTGGAGATGGGTGCAGATCCCACGGATCTCGAAATTCTGAGAAAGCCTCTGCACCATTGCCTCAGAGTGGATTGGCTACTGCAAATGGGAAGCCAGAACCCAATTCTGTCAGTTGATAGTTTGTTTGAGGGACCATTTGACTTTGGAGGATTTAAATTTCTCATTCTTCAAACACAAATATTTTTTGATCATCTCTCACTAAACAGGGGCAACCCATACTACCTTGTTTTTCTCCTGGATTGAGTGTTATTATAGTCAAACATAAACCACATTTTGAGGGAATGAACCAATAGTTTTCCAAAGTTTTTCCACTCTGGGCAAGGGGGAGAGAGAGAGGTAATCCCTTTCAAAGCTTCTGGGATTATATGAGACTGTGCCTAAGGATAAGGAGATATCTTTGTAATGTGATTTACCAGATCATGGCTAGGAATCCACACAGATAGCTAGGTGGGAGCTGTCTCTATGGGTGATGCCCTTGAGATGTTGGTGGCCCCAGTGTCTGGGTATCTCTGAAAGCCTGCATTCTAGCCTTCACCTCCACTTAATGGGGCAATCTGAACCCCTTTCTCCAGTGAACTCTGACTTTTGTCCTTTGAGAAAACAGGACTGGGCCCTCTTTAACCATCCAGCTTGCTTCTAACCTATGTAAATTTCTGTGGTGGCTTTCTTATGTAAGATATAGTAAAAATTTATTGTATATAGTTTCTATTAAATGTTAAAGAAAACGTTATGAAAATGTAAAACAGTCATCTGAGTTGAATGCATGTTTTGTCTGTATTTGAGAATATCGTCTTTTTTTCTGGGTTTTAGGGACCTGTTGGGTAGGAAAAGAAAAATGGGACAGATAATACTTTCATCCCAGGAAGTAAATGAATCTTCAGTAGCTCATTTTGATTTGAGTTTTGGGAAAAGGTTAAAAACCTGGAAGAAGTAAATGAAAAGCAGCAGGACTTACTAAAGCCAACCAGTTCCAAATGTCTTCCTCCTTTTTACCCTCCACTCTGTGCCTCCTACCCCTACTCCCATTTCTTCCTCATGGTTAAAATCTGCTATCTCAGATTTCTCTCGGGTTAGAAATAAATGCAAATCATATAGAGAAACTGGGGCTTTTGCCGGATCACTGAGATAGGCATAGATAGGTATTGTTAAGATCATTTTGAAACTGAATCTTAGGGTAAGATTAAAATAGAAGTTCAGTTAGGATTAAGGTACCTATGTTAATGGGGTCTATTTCTGTACCTCGTAACAAGGAGGCCAGAAGATTACTTTCTTTTTCATTTTGAGTTGAAGTCTCACTCTGACGGCCACCACGGCCTTGACCTGCTGGGTTCAGGCGATCCTTCCGCCTCACCCTTCCAAGTAGCTGGAACTTCAGGCACGCGCCACCACTCCCGGCTAATTTTCAAAAATTTATTGTAGAGATGAGGTTTCGCCAAGTTGCCTAGGCTGGCTCAAACCCATGGGCTCAGGCAGTCCTCTCACCTTGGCCTCCCACAGTGCTAGGATTATAGGCATGAGCCACTGTGCCTGGCCTCAAAAGATTACTTTTTATAAGAACTGAAATGGGCATGGAAGGATTTATATAGTTATACCAAGTATTTATGTCCAGAGAATGGTTAAAAGTAACTCCTCAAAGACCCATCAGATAGGCATAGATAGGTATTGTTAAGATCATTTTGAGGAGATGACCTTTAATAGGTCTTTCAGTGACTTCTTGTTTGTGGTTTCTGCTACCTTTTTGGTTCCCTAGTTTAGCAGTTTTTACAGCTTATCCACAGAGATTACTTATTATCTAATTTTTATTTATTTATCTTTATTTTTTGAGATTGGGTTTCTCTGGTCATAGCTTACTGCAATCCTGGGCTCAAGCAACCCTCCAGCCTCTGGAGTAGCTGCGACTACAGGCGTGTGCCACCATGCCTAGCTAAGATATGAACATGAACATATCTCATAGCTATACAACTATGAGCATGAACATGACTGCTCCTGCAACTGGATTAGAGCTTAGGTAACTTTTTCCCATTAAAAAAAAATGTGATCTATAGTCCACTGGCATACAGATCACCCAAGGTGATTGTTAAAAAGTAAACTGACAGGCCCATAAGCAGTTTCTGGAGATGAAACCAGGGAGTCTGTACTCTTAGAACTCCAGAAATCCTGATGGCAATTTATGCTTGTAGGCTTTGCTGTGGTAAGTTTTGGCAAGGACTTGGCTACCATTCTCTGAGGTCCTGGCTCTCATTAGGCACAGGGAAAATAGGAGGATTGGGTAGGAGGGGCCTCAGGCTACACTATATCACACAGTTTTGGCATGACTGTTGGAATCCCCAAGCAAGCAAAGACTTAGAGATGTGTTGGTAACAGCCTTAGGAAAGTAAGATACCTTGGTGGATCCAAGTAAATTGGAGGCTGTCAGTTAACTGCAGCTGATTCTCTTGAAATCTTGGCATACCTTCATGGCTAATACATCTGTTCTTTACGTCATACATCCACTTGCCTGTTCATGATTCCTGAGGAACCTTTTTAAGGAGAAATGGGACAAATTACAACCCACATTGCCACAGTTTGTCCTGGGGCTGCAACTGGTAGCCTTCATCTCCTCCACTGTGATTCTCACCTAGAACCTCCAGGGAAGAATGCAACCTGTCTATACCTTGGCTTAGGCCTGTAAAACCTGTACCAAGCTTTAGACCCACAGGACTGTAAGATAAGTTTATGTTGCTCCAAGCCATTACATTGGTAGTAATTGGTTACAAACTAAGTGGGTTACCTGGGTGTATAAAAGAAGCCCTGCTGAGATGGTGGCTTCCAGTTCCTATGCAAAAAAAAAAAAAGATTTAAGATGCTCTGGTGTCAAGCTGTTTAACTCGTAGTTCAAGTGGATCCTTGCTATGTTGCCTGACAAGGGTGTGTTCCTCCCAATTTCCTAACCAACCAGCTAGACTATTGACTGCTGCTGAAATCTATTCTTGCCTTGGGCCAGTTCTTCCATTGAAAATGAATGGCCAGCAAGGCGTGGTGGCTCACTCCTGTAATCCCAACACTTTGGTAGGCAGAGACAAGAGGATTGAGATCAGCCTGGGCAACTTGAGGAGACCTTATCTTTACAATAAAAAAAATTAGCCAGATGTGGTGGCTTGCGCCTGTGGTTTCAGCTTCTTGGAATACTGAGGTGGAAGGATCACCTGATCCCAGCAGGTTGAGACTGCGGTGGCCGTGGATGTGCCACTGCACTCTAGGGCAACAGAGCAAGGCTCCGACTCAAAAAAAAACAAACAAAAAACAAACGAATGAATGACCTTGTGCACTGCTCACATCTTCACCTACTGGGAAGATTTTTCCTTTCCACTGAAGACTACCTTTGAATATGGCTATAATGCAGCTGCCATCCATATTTGGCTTTTGACACAAACAGCCCACTCATCTGTAAACCAGGCTTGGTTCTTTTCTTCTCTAGCTGGTCTTGTAGATACCCTACTTTAATGAGCTAGGGGAAGGACCCCCTACTGTGATGTGGGGCCATAATGGCATTTTAGGTTTCTGGGTATTAGTGTCAACTCAGACCCTATAT
Organism: Tarsius wallacei; assembly: GCA_963574415.1. Classification (NCBI taxonomy): domain Eukaryota; kingdom Metazoa; phylum Chordata; class Mammalia; order Primates; family Tarsiidae; genus Tarsius; species Tarsius wallacei. Next base: position 1,635 of record CAUYQG010037360.1, on the reverse strand, counting down.
CCAATAGTTTTTGAAATGACTGATTATTTTCTTTCCTCCAGTATATAGTGACCCAAGTAATTGGGGAAGGATTGGGTGACGTGCCATAGTGGTACAAGGTACTCCCTCCCAGGGACCTGACCACCTCTTCAGTAACAGGATCCTGGATATGAAAGTTGGATATATCGAGAGCAAGGGATCATAACTTCTTTTAGTGTGACCACTATCAGTCTCCTGTCCCCCACTGTAGATGTTAAAGAAGCATCTGCATGACTGCCCATCTAGTTTGGTCCCAGGGATATTCTATTAACCATCTCTATAACTCTGTGTGGGCCAGCTTATTTGGTTGCTTCTCTGATTGCCGGTCTTGACAGTAATTGTGGTCCCTTGACCTTTGCCAGCTAAGTGCTGCCCACCTGGTGTCTATTACTTAGGAGCCCCATCATCTTTGTGACTATTACCAAGCTCAGTCCTGGACTGCAGAGGAAAAGCCTAATTGAATTTAAATATTGCCCTCACTGGTGCATTCCTGGTGGCTTTGATAAATGAGAGCATCCTCTGGGCCCTCCCATGGAATGTAAGACTTTGGTAGTTCTGGTCTCACTTAATAGACCTATTTCAGCATGCCTTCCTCCCTGCACCGTTTGATTCCTTCCTCTGCCTTCTGCCAGGGCAACTCGGTCATTTCTGCTTTTCTGAGTGTTAGCCATCACTTTTTCCAGGTTTCTAAGCGGTACCTTAGTAGCGAGTTTGCCATATTCCCAGAGGTCCTTGCCAGGGTGTTAAATCCTATGTACTGAGAAAGTGCTTCCATGTCAATGACTTTTTTGCTTATCCAGTCTTAAGTTCTGGTTCCCTTGATCAAGCACTTTGAAATTCCAGTTCCAGGATGATTCCTCTGGTTCCTACTTGTACATCCTAGCTAGTTATTAGAGTTCCTTTGGGGTACAATCTCATTCCTTCCTTGCAAGCCCAGGGCATTTCCACCTTGGTTATGCTATCACCAAGGTTATTCAATAACCCTAGTTATTGGCCTGGGAGCCAAGAGATGGAAGTGGAGGCAGCTTTTGGGAGAGGGAGAGGATTCGTGTTTTGTGGGAAGAGCCCTTTTTAGTGTCTTTCTGCATGGTGGAAGTGCTAGCTCTTGCTAGGGAGTTGGGGCTACTTCTGCAAACACAGACGGTTCCGGGAAGTCTAAAGAGCCAATGTCATTGCTTATGTTAGGGCCCCAGGTTTTTCCAATCAGGCCCCTGACCTCAGCATAACAGTATTGCCTTAGTGGAGCATTTAAGTGTCTTTGGATTTGAAGTCACTGAAGGATTTTTTTTTTTTTGAGTTGGAGTCTCTGTTGCCCAGGCTGGAATGCAGTGGCACACACTTACAGCAACCACAGCCTTGACTTGTGGAGCAAAAAAAAAAAAAAAAAATGCTGGGGAGTACTCTAATCTGATTACATACCTTATTTCCAAGAACCTATTTTCTTTTTCTTTTTTTTTTTTTTTGAGTCTGAGTCTCTCTCTGTGGCCCAGACTGGAGTGCAGTGGCATGCTCACAGCCACCGCAGCCTCGACCTGCTGGACTCAGGTGATCCTTCTGCCTCAGCCTTCCCAAGACTCTCTTTTCTATCTTGGGGGGGGGGGGGGGGGGGGGGCCGCG
>CAUYQG010037358.1:0-41247 GCA_963574415.1 Tarsius wallacei | reverse complement strand
GGGCTTTAGGGCACAGAGGGAAGAACCAACCTTGGCATGACGAGTGACACTCTTCCCAAACAGATGGGACAAAGGGAGGAAAGGAGAGAATTACCACGGAAAGGCTTTGAGATCAGAGGAAACTGGACTCGATTTTTTTTTTCCCCTTAGTCAGAGTCTCGCTCTGTCACCCAGGCTGGAGGGCAGTGGCATACTCACGGCCACCACAGCCTCGACCTGCTGGGCTCAGGTGATTGATTCTTCCAATTCAGCCTTCCAAGCAACTGGAACCACAGGCATGTGCCACCACGCCCAGCTAATTTTTTGATTTATGATAGAGATGAGGTCTTGCCATGTTGCCCAAACTGGTCTTGAACTCTTGGGCTCAGGCAATCCTCTCGCCTCTGCCTCCCAAAGAGCTGGGATGACAGGCATGAGCCACCGTGTCTGGCTTGGAATCCCCAGTATCAAAACAGAATTCTAGCTCTCCTCAATTTCCTTACTAAAGAGTGCATCAAGAGACTTTCATAACTGCAAAGTCACAAGTCCCAAGATGTGGGTTTTGGGGAATGTTTGGGTGCCATTTTGGATGAAGAGATAAAGTAATTAATTCTACAAAGCTGACAGTGACCATGACTAGAATGCAAGGACGTTCTATGTTACATAGAAAAAAGAAGGATTGGATACGCTAGGAATTAGGGCACCTGGAGGAAGTGAGAGGGAGGATGGGTAGAAGTACAGAAATGTTGTGTTCATGTCCATTGGGCCTAGGCTACATAAACACAGAATGCTTCTTCTTCATCTAGTGCATTGCTGTAAGGAGACCACAATAAAAGCAGTTTGGAAACGATAACGAACCTTGGGTTGTTATTAAATAGATGGGTCAGCAAATGGATAAACAGAAGTTTAGAGGGATGGATGGAAGAGCAAATAGAGTACCAAAAGAATAGAGAAGAAAGGATAAAACATTTTTTATTGCTCTATTCCATATATGACTCCTGATTAGAAGACTATCAGTGCCGTATCATTAGGTAGATGAGGAAAATGGAAAGTACTGTGGTCTTTCCTTTGACTTTCTAATTTGCCCAGTGAAACAGGCAATTTGCCCAAGGAAGGAAAGTTAGAGAATGGCAAGGAAGGTTTTATTTGAAAGTGTTTATTTAGAGGGAAATAAAAGCAAGATTTACATGTAATGAGCATTTCTTTGCAGTGCAAATAGTGAGGGAGAAGAACCAATTTTGTTTTGTTTGTTTTTGTGTTTTAACTCCACAGATGAATCCGGTAGCCTTGGCCACTAGAGACCATGGAAAGGAAAATGGGGAGCAAAACTGTGAGTAACATCCATGAGAGAATGTCAAGGCTGTTCTGGAGGTAAGATGGAAAACCATCATTCAGGTTAGCAGGAAGTGATCTTAAGTGGAAATTAGAGAGATGGCACCAAGTATGTCCAAGGGTTTAGTGTTTTTAAATTCTTGCTCCATATGTGGTTGACCTAAGTTTGTAACAGACCTGCAGATAATAATGACATATTTGTCTTGCTACATTTCACTTTACAAATTTATGTTCTATATTTTAATGGAGAATTTATATTATGTATATATTTATATGAAAATCATATTTCAGTGTGAATGCTTGAACTATTTCCTATTGCCAAAGTTAGAGAATTTCATTTTCAGGAGAGAAAAGTTATTCTTGTCTGGGATAATTAGTAAAAGAAGAAAAATTTGAATTTGGAGGAAAATTTTGTGAGATAAAGTCAGTGGCAAAGAAAGAAAAGACTTTTTTTTTATAACAAAGCCTTACAAAATATTTATTTGCTTATAATTCCCAAGTTAATAGTGACAGCCTATCTTGCACCTCAATTTGAGCTCAAGTATCCAGCTGCCCCATTTGATTGCCTCACACACTTCTCAAACTTAGCATCCTCAGCAACACTCAGCTTCTGGTCTACTCTTCCAAACCTACTCCCTCAGCAGCTGCCCCCTTTCTAGAAAAAGCACTTCATCCTTCTGGCTGTTCAGGCCAAAAAAGTGTAGCATTATCCTGGACCTCACACTTGGTTTCACATTCGCCATTGGATCTATCAGCAAATTCTGTTCTCTCTGTCTCTCTGTCTCTCTCTCTCTCTCTCTCTTTCTCTCTCTCTCTCTCTCTCTCTCTCCCTCTCTCTCTCTCTTGAGTTGGGGTCTCACTTTGTCATCCAGGCTGGAGTGAAGGGGCATGTTCATGGCCACCACAGCCTCGACCTGCTGGGCTCAGGTGATCCTTCCTCTTCAGCCTTCCAAGTCAATGGAACTCTAGGTGCGCACCACCATGCCTGGCTAATGTTTTGATTTATTGTAGGGATGAGGTCTCGCCAAGTTGCCCAGGTTGTTCTCAAATTCCTGGGCTCAGGCAATCCTCTAACCTCTGCCTCCTAAAATGCTGGGATTGCAAGTGCGAGCCACAACGTCCGGCCCCTCTCTTTTGAAAGCATACAGCTCACTGGTTTACCTGCTTCCACTCTTGCTGTTCTTTGGCCTACTCCCAACACAGAGTCGGAGTAACACATTAGGAGCATAAGTCCTATCACTGTTGCTGGTCCCCAAATAACTTTCCCATGGCTTACCATTTCCTTTAGACTAAAAGTTTACCATGGTCTCCAAGGACCAAGGGCTTGGTATTTGCACTTGTTCTTTTAGCCTGGAATGTTCACCTCATACTCCCCATAGCCACATGGCTCCTCCCTCATTTTCCTTCAAGTCTTTACTTGAACGTCACCTTCCCAGTGAAGGCTCCCTGGTTACACCATATAAATTATAAACTTCCCTCAATTCTATTTTTCATTTCCTGGCACTCTCTGCCTCCTTTACCTGAGCTATGCTTCTCTGTAGCACTTACTTTCGTCTGACATGTATAGTTTATTAATTCATTACTATTTGTCTACTTCTACTAGATTGGAAGCTACATACAAGCTGGGACTTTTTTGTTTGGTTCAGTGCTGTATTCCTTGAACAATGCCTAGACAGTACATAATAGGCATTCAATAGGTGTTTGGGGAGGAAGAAAGGAAGGGAGGAGGGAGAGAAGAAGGAAAGGCTTATACATGCATTCCCAATAGTGTCTGTGGAGTGGTGGTAAATATAAGAATAATTGTCAGAAGATGAACTCAATAATTCCTAAACATTAAATTCAGAAAAACATTGGACATTAAGAGAAGTATGAGACTCAAGCAAAAAAAAAAAAAACCATCTATAGAACAAGAAATGATCACTAGAAACCAGATACAATTTCACTATGACTAGTTGAAATAGGTAAGACGTCATTGAGATTGCTGTTGTTGAAGGTGTCCTGTTGTCTTGGTTTAGTGACTGCATGACTATTTAGTGATCTTTTATCGATGTATTTCCTCTCTTGGCTCCCCAGGCAAATTTTTCCCCTTAAGTCCCAACTTTCTTAATTTCACGTTTTCTTACAATAGCAGTTATCAGGAACCAAACCCTTAAACTGTAATGGGACTTCTGTATTCCTTTCTAAGCCTAAAAATAAATGACATCTGAACTATCCAGTGTTGGCATTCACAATTCTTCCAACGATATAACTTCTAATGAGAGTTCATGCTAGGCAAGATTGCATCTCTTCTCAACCCCATGAAAGAGCAGATAATGCCACTATCATTTCCTTTTACCCAATGAGCATTAAAATAGATAATAAAAATGTAAAAAGAATAGCAAATTAAATCCAAAGGGGGCAACAGGAAGGAATTAATAAATTTATGAAATAGAAACGAAATAGACAACAGAGAAGATCAACAAACAACAAGAGTTGGTTGTTTGAAAAGGTTAATAAAACTGACAAGCCAAAGCTGAAGTGATCAAGAAAAAGAAAAAGCACAAGTAAACAAAATGAGGAATGAAACTACATATGCTTCAGAAAGCTGACAGAGAATGAGGATATTATGAACTGTTTTCTTCTTATATATTTTGATGATCTGTATTTAATGAAGGCATTCCTGGAAAAGTTTGATGGACTCAAGAAGAAATAGAAAACTTGAATAGTTGTAAAACCATACATTGAATTATCAGTTTTTTAAAAATCTTCCAATAAAGAAAACCCTAGACTCTGACAGCTTCTGCAGCAAGTTCTACCAACATAAAATTAACATACAATTAGACTTTTACACATGCTTCTAGACAACAAAAAAAGAGAGACATCCACAGTTCATATAAAGCTGGTATAACATAGATTCTAAAACCTCACAAGGATCATGGTGAGAAGAGTAAATTATGGACCAATCTCACTCATGAATATCAATGCCAAAAAATCCTTTAAAAATTATCTGTAGGCAAAATCCAATTATATTTGAAGAGAATAATAATACATTGTGATCAACTGGGGTTTATACCAATACATAAATTTAACAGTTGATAATTTTTTTTTTTTTTTTGAGTTGGAGTCTCACTCTGTCGCCCAGAATGGAGTGCAGTGGCCACTCCCGGCCACCACAGCCTCGACCTGCTAGGCTCCGGCAATCCTTCCGCCTCAGCCTTCCAAGTAGCTGGAACTATAGGCATGCACTACCACGCCCAGCTGATTTTTGATTTATTGTAGAGATGAGGTCTGGTCAAGTGGCCCAGCCGGGTCACGAACCCGTGGGCTCAGGCAATCCATTCACCTCGGCCTCCCAAAGCGCTGGGATTACAGGCTGAGCCACCAAGCTCGGCCTAACAGTTGACAATTAAAGTAATTTTTAACAAACCAGAATTAGGAGGGAAATTTCTTAATCTGATAAGGAATATCTATTTGAAATCCTAGAGTGAATATAATACTTAATGGCAAAATATTAAAAGCTTTCCCTTTGAAATTAAGAACTAGGTGAGAATGCTTACTATGACTATTTCCCCTCAACTGTGTATTGGAGGTCCTAGACAATACAGAATGAAAAATGAAATATAAGTTACAAGGATTGAAAAGGTAGAAATGAAGATCTAATTATGCATAATACAAACCATGTAACTAGACATTTTTTTTTAATCTATAGATAAATTACTAGAATTAAGATGACTTCGGGAAGTTTCTGAATTCGAAACTAATATGTAAGAATCAATTGAGACCTTAGTGAAGATTCACATATTTGGAGGGACTATGCCATATTCATGGGTTGGAGAACTCAATAAAGTTATCTCAAGATGATTGTAAAACTCACATGAAGACCGGGCATGGTGGCTCACGCCTGTAATCTCAGCACTTTGGGAAACTGAGGTGGGAGGATAGCGTGAGCCCAGGAGTTTGAGACCAACCTAGGCAACATAGTGAGACCTCATTTCTACAGAACAGATAATCAAAAAATTAGCCAGGTGTGGTGATGTGTGCCTGTAGTCCTAGCTACTTGGGAGGCTGAGGTGAAAGGATCGCCTGAGCCCAAGAAGTCTAAGCTATGGTAAGCCGTAACCACGCCACTGCACTCTAGCCTGGGCAATAGAGTGAGACCCCAACTCTATACATAAATAAATAAAATTAACATGGAAATGCAAAAAGTTTCAAAAACCAAAGAGATTATTGAGAAAGAATTATTGAGAGTCCTTGCTATACCAAACATCAAGCCCATATAAAGCTATAATAATCAAGATAGATAGTGGAATTGTTGCAGAAATAAACAATAGCCCATGGAAACAAAATAGAAAGCCCTCAAACAGACTGTTACTTATATGAACACTTGATATTTGACAGAGGTAGCAAGGCAGGGCTGTGGGAAAAGGACAAATTGATCACTAATGGTGCTAGAACAACTGAGAATCACAAGAAATTGAAATTGGATTCCTATCTCACAATATGCAAATAATAATTGTTGGTAGATCAAACAACTAAATGTAAAAGACAAAGCTATAAAATTTTTAGAAAATAATTTAGGAAAATATTTATGAGAAGGGTTTCTGAATCGAGATGCTTAAAAATTACTAACCATAAAGGAAAAAATTGATATATTTCATTACATTAAAACCATATTTACCAAAGACAACACTCAAAAAGCAAAAAAGACATTTTTTGTCATAGAATAGGTGAAGCTAATTGCCAACACATATAATTAACGAGGGCCTAATAGTCAGAATATATTTTTTAAAAATCTTACATACCAGTAGGCAGACCACCCAAGAGAAAACTGACAAAATTTTGACAAGCCACAGCTGAGACTGATCAAGAAAAAGAAAAGTCACAAATAAACAAAATGAGGACTAAACAAAGGGACCTCATACAAGAGGGAATCCAAATAGCCAACAAACACATGAAACGGTGGGCAACCTCAGTTATCACGGAAATGCAAATTTTATACCACAGTGAGAAACCACTCTCCCCCTTTTCTACTGGCAAAAGTTAACAGTTCTGATAATACCAGGTATTGATGAGGGCGTGGAGCACAGAATTCTTATCACTTCTGGTGAAAGTGTAAACTGGAAGAGTACGTGTTGGAAGTAGTTTGGCATCATCTCACAAAGTTGGACATATGCAACAGCTCCTCTCCCAAGTATATACCCTACAGAAATGCATACTTGTGTGCAGCAAGATACATATTCAAGACTTCATGGCAGCACTGTTCGTCATAGCCCAAACTGGAAACAACTCCATATTAGTTAAGGTGAAGCTGGCTACTGTGCACGTAACATCCCAAACTTCACTTAACACGGAAAACGTTTATTTCTTACTCCCATATTAGGTCAATAGGTATGTTCCGTATTCAGGGGCACTCCTGGGTCACTTTCACCCTAGTGGTGTTTCAGGAAGCCAGGTGTTTTCTATCTTGTGGCTCTGCCGTCCTCCACACACGGCTTCCAAGGTCGCCAGGAGTGACTTTGTCCAGATGGAGAGGAAAGATCATGGAGGATCATATGTGGGGATGTGTATGGGCCAGGACAGACCTTACGTGCATACCCTACTGAAAGAAAGGCTTGTGGCAAAGGTCAGCCAGATGTGCCTAGGAACAGGGGGTGCCCAGCAGGTGGTGATATGCTATGAATCTCTGCCACAAACCAAAATGTCCAGAAACAAAAGAATGGACAAATTGTGAGACATTCATCCAATGGGATGTGACCTGTCATTGAAAGAGAACAAACCTCGTCTACACACAAGGATGAATGTAATAAAAATAGCATTGTGCAAAAGAGGTTGGACCCAAAAAACAATTGTGGCTTTGTTTGTCTATATGTAAATACATGCCACTCAAAAGCAGATGAAACTAGATCTATTGTTTTGGGAAGTATACTCATATCATAAAGGTATAAGGAAAAGCAAGGGAATTGTCACAACAGAAGTCTGGGGGAAGGCAGGGTTTGTGGCTGGGAAGGATACAATGAGGGGCTGGCGATATTCTAGTTCCTGACCTGAGTGGCAGTCACAGGGATGGTGATGCACTTTTCCTCACATGTATTTTACATCCACACACAAAAGTTCAAACACCAAGCATGCTTTCTATCTTCACATGAGAGGACCTTCTATTTGGTACAGTGGAAAGCAGTTTCCCTCTGGAAAACCAAGCTTTCCTCTCCCTCCTGCCGGAAACTGAATGCCCTCAGACCGAATCTCTGATTTACCACATTGAAGAGGAAGAAAAATCTATGCTACCATTTGACATAATTGCCAAACATCCAAGTTTGTCCCTATCGGTTCCTCTGTAAATGTTATTATCTGCTGTTGTCTTCCATAATGACTACCCTTTCCCGGAGTTGATGAACAGTTTCTGCCATCGTCCAGTTCTGCAGTTAACAGAATGCCATTTTGCTACCAGTGTTACTCTCCCCTCATGATCGCTTTACCTTTGTTTCCTATAGTAACTTGTAAATTCCAGTGACTCATCTCTCTCTTGTTCCAGACACTTAACTTTCAAATCTGTATTTTCCATCCTCCAGTGCACAATTTGTTTTACGTTCTGTCGCATCTCCCTTTCGTCATCCTTGAATTCTACAGCTGGGAAAAGCCTTCGCCCTGTTACCCAGCCCTGAACACCTTTGTTTTTCCATTTCACAGACTCAGGAATCCGTTCTCGGGTAGCAACTCAAACACTCAGCTTTTGAAGGTAGATAATTTGAAGTATTCCCATGTCCCCTTGCATAAAAGCCGTTTGTACTGGTGTCCTTCAGCAGAAACTTCTCTCTGCCTCCTACTGAGATATCCAAAGGACTGGTTGGCTTCCAGCCCTCCGTTCCAGAAATGGTGGCATTTCAATGGCAAGATTCCCACTACCTCTTGATTGTGCAATGGATTGGAATGAAATGTGCAACGTCAACAGGAGTGACACGGGGACAGCAACGTCGTAGGGACAGCAGCATTGCTTCCCCCTGGTTTCCTCCTGAATGAGTCTCAGATGCATCTTCCAGGTGCTCTGTCAGAACTTGAAGACCCAAGGGCCAATCAAGTCGTAGAAAGCAGAGCTTTTGAGGTCTTTGCCCTCGCTCTTTCTTCTTCACAGTAGCAACTGCTGTTTCTCCTTGAATCACCCTCAGGAGGAATATCTTCTTGTGACAGTAGCCTGAGAGGAAACATTTTGAGGGATGTTCCCTTTCTTTTTCTTTCTTTGTTTTTTCCCTCTCCCTGAGTCAATGTTAAGGAGACCTGAGAGCTAGTTATTAGGCTGTTTGGAGTTTAACACCAACCATATTAGTACAACTTGTAGGCACACCCTCTGATTAAATTACCTCGTTAGAGAAAAAGAAGCCAGCTGTAGAAATAACGCTCATAAACTTAATGAGTAAATAAGCGAACAGGTTCAAAAGTTGTGAAGCAACTTTATAGAAATCACCAACTCAAATGTAATTTATTATTTGTCATTTTCTAATGATTTAATTTTAGTCCTGTCTTCACTTATCTTAGTGGGTTTCCCCTTCAGATTAACGTTTCCCATCCAGGACAGATGTTTTTGAAGGGTGTTTTGCGCAGGAGACTCACATTGCACCTAAGTGAGATGTTATGCAGAGCTTCCCTCGCAGCTGCTTTCCTCCCCTCCCCCTTCCTATTTAAATTACCTTGGACAAGCCTGTGGTAAAGAATGTGTAGCTATTTTGATTTTAAAATAAATTTCTTTTTAAATGGCACTACTTTTAGAAACAGATTGGCAAAATTAATGTAGCAGCTTACAAAAATCTAATCAACCTAGAATGATTCAGTTTATCACTTTGGGCGTTTCAAAAGATGATTTAAAATGTCTGCGTTTTTTAAAAAAAAAAAGCCAGAGATTTGAAACTGCCAACTTAAAAAACCCCAAAAAACCAAAAGCATCTATTTTGTTGTAACTATAGATATTATGCATTAAAATGTAATAAATTTCATACTCATGTCAGCATTTTTAATTTTCAGGGCCTCATTTTTAAAAAAAATTTATTTTTATGTAGGCCTATAGAAATATATCCCATGGAAAAACACTACAATTTTCAACTAATAGAATGTATTGGTCATATAAAGACTCATCAATCCTATCAGATACTTAGCATTTTAGCAGTGCTCTGAATCCTTAATGATTGCTTGGAGACACAGTAGTTACAAAAGAATTGCATAAGTAATATTCGAAATATTTATACAGAGGGTGGTTTTTTTTTTTTAAAAGAACTTCCCCTCATCTGAACTAGACAATTTTAAGTGTTTTCTTTATTTTAAAAGGGGATAAATAGAATTATTTAAATGATGTTTCATAAATTAGCTACAGTCAGGAAGTGATAAATTAAGGTTACTAGCCACTAGACTCTCAAATTAGGCATGCACACATACACCCACATATTTAACTGATATATTGGCATCTTCCAGGCGCTCACCTTAAGTTGTCTGGATTTTCCTGGTTACTCTCACACATTGAATAATAACATGAAGGGCTTTGGGTTGCAGTCACTTACTTTGTAATAGTGGTTGATGCCTCACACAAATAATGCTTTTTAGCTTGAAGCCTCACTATTTAACCAGAAAAAAGGTTGAAGGAGGAATGTTCACTTTTTTCCCTATGTTTGATATACCCTCCCTCTCCTAAAAGTGTCCTCTGAATTAAAAAAAAAAATTTAAAGGGGTCCCAAAGTACATAAATCATAAAACAAAATTTAAATATCAGTAGGGTATTTGTGGATTGAAGAAGGGAATGTAAGGGTGGGGGTGGGGGTGGGGGTGGCGGAGGGGGAAGGAGTTCAGCAGCTGATCTTCCTTCAAATAAGATAGGTTCCTGTCTTTTTCGGGCTTCTTCCGAGCAGTCAGCTTCAGCACCCTCCCTGATCCCAGCATCATCCAGTGTACTAGCTCCTCCCATCCTGTGTGTTAGTGCAACCAGCTCGGGGTTGTGCCCTAAATACTGGAAAGTCACAAATCACTGGTTCAAATAGACCTGCTTCTTCAAAGGAGAGAAGGGGGAGTGATGAGGGAAGAAGGAGGAGAGATGCTTAAAGTGATTTACGAGCCCCCTGGGAGATGGGTTTGGCACCTGGGCCATTATGTTTCAACAAGGACTATCCGGCAAGTAACAAGAGACATTGAAATGTACGAGGGGCCGATTAGGATGGTTCAATCTTCCCTGGATTAGTCAGGCATTGGATATAAATAAGTAAACACCCAAATCACCTCCACCACAGCCCAAACATCTCTTTCCCTTTCACTCTCTTTCTTTCTCTCGCTCTCTTTTTTTTTCCCAAAGAGTGAAAGGGACTAGAGATTAGAAAAAGAGGTCTTGTGTATTCAAAGTGCTAATTCAGAACTTCTTTCTCTAATGCACTCATGAAACATTTTAATTGTCTGACTTTGCATTCAAAAGCCTTGTTTGCAACTCCTAATTGCAGGCTGCTTTGAACAAATAATTGAAATGCATGACTTGTGGGGCCTGCTTAAACAATTATAATGTGCTTTGCCGCTAGGTGCCGGTCCCCCTCCAACCCCCGTCCCTTTTTTGCATAATGACAAGCAGCCAGCTTGATATTTGCAGCCAAGTTAAAACGTTGCTAATTTGCTGCACTGCAATCTGGGGCTGTGGCAGTGGCAGTACCTGCATTAGTGCTTGCAACAGCAAAAATGGCTCTAATAGTTCAACTGAATGTTAAGAAGACCTTTTCATTTTCTGCTGAGAGAATCCCACTGGGGTTTTGTTTTCAAAATACAAATCTTTCATGTGCCTGTTAGTTTTGTATCTACACGCAATTTATGGAGTTGTTTCTCTGAAAATGCTCCCCAACCTGATTTGAGCAGAGTCCTCAACAAATAGGTTCCTTTCTTTTAGGGGGCTCAGGTTTAGAAAAGAAACAAAAGTGTCCAGATTCTGGGAATGCTCCGTCACTGGCCGCAGCGGGCGGCTGAAGACCACACACAGGGACGCTGCTTCTGAAAAGGGCGTTCGCTTTTAGAATCTAGAACACAGTGCCAGATGTGTCTCTATGCGAGGCTCCTTGTCAGGACTCGGAGGATTGAGGAAACTAAGATCATGCTCATTGGTGTTATGAACATTTAAAAATATCTTTTTTCTAGTTTTGAAACAATTGCAGTAAAATACACATAACCCCTAACTTACCATCTTAGACATGTTCAAGTTGCGAGGCATGAAGTGCATTCACGCTGATGAGCTCCCGCCACCACCACACATCCATGCAGCTCGTTTCATCTTGCAAAACTGAAAGTCCATAACCATTAAACAAGAACTCCTTATTTCTCCTTCCCCTCAGCTTCTGGCAACTATCATTCTAGTTGTATGTCTCTATAAATTTGGCTACTCTAGGTTGCCCCCTTTTAAAAAAATCTTAACACGTTTCAAGGCTTAAAAGATAAACATTTTACTCTTAGGGAATAAATTATGGCTTCATCAGAATCCTCTAGTTCAGTAATTCACAATGTTCTCATCATCTTACTTATTTCTATTTGGGGTATGAGGGAGCATTTAGCAGATTGAAAAAAAGATAGATTTTACTATAAAAAAGGGATTGGCAGTCGTGGGAAACTGCCAGGGGAGGTGGGGGGGGGGGCACACTTCATCAATAAGGGTGACTGATCTCAAACCAGGCGAAGTGGGGACCAAAGGAAGGCCCAAACATTGCCTGTACGATGACCATTTGTATATCTCAACCTGAATAAATAGCCTTAAAATAAAATTTAAAAGTAGATTTTAAAAACTCACTGTTTTCAGGTTCCAACTCTGTCTGATAAAAAATAGCACTAAAAATGACTTGCTCCCGAGCACCTCCCAGATGCTCTCCATGGTCTTGGCAGGGTGGCCACAGGAGGGAGCCTCCGGTGGCCCAGGCACTGGGTTTCATATGTGCTAAGTGTTCACAATGACCCATGAGATAGGTATTGGCTATCTTTTACAGATGGGGAGTTCAAGCTCAGAAAAGCTGGGTAATGTGCCCCAAGTCACACAGGTCCTCCATGGGGAGACTGGGATTCAAGCCGGGTCAGGGGGACTTCAAAGCTCTTTTCAAGACACTGAGCAGCACAGCAGGAAGGAGCCACAGGAAGTGGTACTTCAAAGACACTTGCTGTTTGTCAGGGTGAGCGGGGATTAACACAAGCTTGTCTCAAGACACAGGTGTAACGCGTGTGGGGGCTAAGGGAGGGGAATTCCTGGTCATTGTTACGAATCCCTCACATCCCCCTTGGACTAGGTTGCACCCAGCAGGTGGTATTAGAACCCTCGTTGAGAACTCTGGCTTAATATTTCTTGGTCTTACTAATCTTCAGAGAAAAGCTCAAAGATTCTCTTCATAACCCACTTTTGAGCTTAGAAAGCCATTCATCCCAATAACAATAGCTGGCCTTTACTGAGTGATTACCATGCACCAAGCTTTGTGTGTGTCACTTGCAAACACAGTCAGCCTTGCTCTCAAGTTCATACACTTAACCCTACCCTAGACAGATTATCCTAACATAACATGTGAGTCAAGCTGCAGAACTCCATTCTACTGCATGTCTTCAGGGGAGAGCCCGTGGGTGTAGCCACTATACTGCCCCAAGTGAGAGTTCTTCTCTGTGATGGGCAGAACAAGCCATCTGAAGTGCATATTTGTGTCTTCCAAGCCATAGCACATAACAGAAAACACCAACTTTGCTTTTCTAGGCAGGTAGCCCAGTCCTTACATGTACCCACTAGAGAAGGTGACTATAGCACACAAAAAAACCTCATGTCTCTATCTTAGATAGAAAAATGTGTTTGTCATCTTGTTACCTAGAACATCACCTCCAATAGTTTTCTGCTCCTTAAAAGCTCAAATTAAAAATTCAAATGTGTGCTATCGTGATCAAATTGTGTAGACATCTGTTACAGACTTCACAGCATCAGATTTCACAGCAGAATGGTTAAGAACCATAGTCTTGGGGCCTGTTAACTCAGTTTCAAGTGCAGTGTCTGTCATTAGCTGTGTGATCTTGGGCAAGCTACTTACCCTTTCTGTTCCTCGATTTCCTCATCTATAAACTGGGAATAACGCCAGTACCTACCTCACAGAGGTAGTTGAGAGGTATGTATGTTAAGCACTGAATAGGCATTACCTACTATCATTATTTTCAGTTAAAAAGTAATCAGGCTTTCAAAATATTTTTGTCAAAAACATTTCATCAGAATTTAACCAAGCTTTTGTTCCTACTTGCAGATTTCAGAACATACAAGTGGTAGAAGAAGAAAGGTAATTGATACCACAAGGCAAAAATGTCACACATTCCAGAATTGTGATGCATTCTACAGGACAATCAGCCTTTACCCTTCTACTGATTATCATTCAATAACAATGAGTCCTCCAATTAGTCTGATGCCTCCGTGTATGCTGTATTGTCATTGGTCTTACCACAAACCTCGGTAGGGCAGGCCTCAGGCTGGCTCTGTGGACAAGGAGCTGGTACTCTGTCCACTGAAGATAGCCAACTGCCTTGCCATGGCCACATAGCTTAAGTGTCCTGAGGAAAGAAGAGTGTCTTCCCCAACACCTGTTTCTCTCAACTTCCCTTCACCCTCACCCCTGTGCCCTAACTACTGTGCCTCAAATGCTGAGTCATTTTGATTTGGCATTTGTAACTGCAGTTAGGAGAACAGCTGAAACAGAGCAAACTAAGAAAAACTGAAACCCACCCA
Organism: Tarsius wallacei; assembly: GCA_963574415.1. Lineage (NCBI taxonomy): Eukaryota > Metazoa > Chordata > Mammalia > Primates > Tarsiidae > Tarsius > Tarsius wallacei. The sequence goes on along the minus strand of CAUYQG010037358.1, from coordinate 27,221 downwards.
ACTTCTCAGTTCCAACTTACCTTTTGTAGATTTGAGTCACTGGCTACCATCTGCTGAAGTTGCTACCTGACTCCATCTTTGGGAGGCCTCCGCTGACTCAATTTGCCACACTTGCCTGGTGAAGAAGGGCCCGTTCAAAGGAAAGCTTGATCAGTCAGCCGCTGGCTCTTGGTTTTTCACTAAAACTTTTAAGACTTATTTCCCAAGTGTTCATGGAAGGGCCCAAGACTGTGAACGTGGCCCCTTTCACCTACCATCTAGCCCAATACCAGATTCAATCAAGTTCTTAAATGTGCTTTCCATGGAGAGTATCCTTCCATCATTTTTCATCTTCAATATTGACCCAACTTGAAGGGATGCCCACAAAGTTGGGACAATTTAAGCATCGAAGTGAATAATTGATGGTAAATGGATTGAAACACACAGAATATGTAAAAATCCCTGTGTCAATAGTGATCGCAAAAAAGAAGCAAGCCAGCACACAGATCTTCATTTGTTATCATTGGAGAGGGCCATTATACCTATTCTTTACTCTGGAAATTGGTAAATAAGTGGAAAGAACTCAGAGTTTCCAGTCAGCACTCTATTTTAGGTTAACCATTCAGCTCCTGTTGATGAGGTAAGACTTTGTTTTAAATGATTGAATACTGGTTACTAAATGTAAAAAAAAAAGTCAGAGAATGCTACCCCAAAGTATGACATTTTGAAAACTGAGAAAATTGCTTTTTCTCCCTTATAGCATGTCCTGCAATCCTTAAAAGAACTAAGAGATTTAAGCAAGGAACACTCATTGTCAATATGGAAAATGTTGATAAAAAATTAGATTCACGTGGTATCAATATACTAAGCCCCCTGCAAGTACCCTCTCCCAAACAGATTTTTCCCTAGTCATGAGTTGTTGTTTACACAGACTGTTGTGACCTAAACCCATGATTTGTCTTAGCACTTCCAAAATGGGACAGACATTGTGTACCTCTCAATGAAATGTAATTCAAAGTGCATTGTACCATCAATAAGACATTCTCATCAAAAGATTCCATCCAAATCTAGTCAAGCCTTGAGAAATGACTTCCAGGTCACAAGAAATACAGGAGGTAAAGGTACAAAATAAATGACATCACAAGAGAAAAAAAATCAGATGACTCAAGAATGGTTTCGTTCTATAGGATAACTGCCTGGTAGCAATAAATCTAATGTCATGAAAATGGACAGGAAACAAAGAGATTAATGCTGGCATAGATAATCCATGAGTTTAAAATCATGGAATTCTGTCATCTTCTGGAAGCCAATTTTCTTTTTAGAACAGTGCCCAGTTCAAGAACCAGGCCATGCTGGGCACTCAATGCATGTCTGCTAAACATAAGAATGGATAAGTGAATGAATGACACTGTTGAGACAGAGGCTCAGACGGCTGAGTGCTGTACTCAATAGCAGCAGCAGGTTGGTGGCAGAGCTTGGATTGATGATTGATCTATCAATTCATAGTCCCCTTTCTATTTTTTTTTTATGTATAATTTAATTCTAGATTTGAAAGGCCTTAAGAGACATAACAACCACATCTAAAGTGTGTCTCCCAGTTGGATCCTGGCTGGAAAAAAAAAACCCATAAAAGACATTTTAAAAATATTTTAAAGATGGGGGTACAATTCAGGGTTAGGTATACAAATGTTCATTATGTAGGTACCCTTGTTGATGAAGTGTGCTCCCCCTCCGGCAGTTTCCCAGTACTGCCAATCCCACCATCCTCCTCCCCTGGCAGTTTCCCCCTCCTGCCAATCCTCATAGAAGACATTTTGAGGACAGCTGAGAAACTAAACAGGAACTGGCTACTAGATGACATTAAAGCATCTCTGACAATTCTGCTGTCTGTCCTTATTTTCTAGAGATGAGTACTACTAGATTGTTTAGAGGGAAAAGTCATGACATTGGTGAATTTTCTTCAAAATACTCCAGCATAAGGAATTTGGTGACTCACTTGTGGTACTATTAAATCTAGAAATAGATATATCCTTTGTATGAGCAAATTGAACTCTAGAATCTCCATGATTATAAAATCAAAATAAATAAATAAGCAAATAATAAACATATATATATATATATATAAAGTTAGATTACTCAACTTTATTTTAATTTTATGTACAAGGAATAATACTTTTTACAGTCATGGAAAACAATAAAGTTATTTGCCCCTCCAAAAAATCTAGAAATAGGCATTTATTAGATTACTCTTTCTTCTGTTTGAAATGTTCATAATAAGATAGGCAGGTAAATAAATAAATAGGCAAAAGGTAGGTAGGTAAATCGGTGGGTGGGTAGATAGATAGATATCCAGAGACCCACCCAGCAAAAACCTGGAATTCTTTCATATCTTAATGAAGTGAGTAATTTTGCCTAAGTAGGACAGGAAGGATATAAAAGAATATTTTCTCCAATAGCCATTTTCTAAGAACGTCAACTTTAATATTGACTTAATTCTTATTAGCAGAAACAACTTTGTTCTTGAACATCTTCAAGTCACATGCATTTGCACAGCACACATCTTGAATAAAGAGCTTAGAAATCAGCAAAGTGCCCAGAGCATATAGAGCATGATTCTCAAACGGTGTGCAGGAAATACTGTTCCTCACGATGTTTCATTAAGATGAACTGCAGGGCGAGGATGCCAAGGACAAGTGAGTTCAGTAAATCCTGGGCTAGAGCAGCTTTTATCTTCCTGTTGATGAAAAAATCTGAGAAGACAGAAACTGGGAAAGAATGAGAAGGATGAAGAGAGGTTGGTTGTGGGCACAAAATACAGTCAGAGAGAAGAAATAGGTTCTGTGTTGGACAGCAGGCTAAGGTGACTCTATTTAGTAACAGTATTGTTTGTATTTCAAAGTAACTAGAAGAGAGGACTTAAAATGATACTAACACACACAAAAAAATGATAAACACTCAAGAAAATGGACACCTCAGATACCCTGACTTGATCATCACACATTCTATGCATGTAATACATACTCACGTGCACCCCATAAATGTGTAAAATATTATGTATCAATACAGGATTAAAAATAAATGTACAAAAATCTGAGGAGAAACTGGTGGTTTTCGGTTATAGCATTTTGTGTCATACTTGAATAGTAATTCTAAAAAGGTGCCACAGAGAAGGCTAGCCAGATGGTTTCTGCTTAACACTTAGCTGACCCAGAAGAATCCAGCTACTAGACAACTTGGGGGATGGAGAGAGAGAGCTCTCCTTTCCTCCCTACTTACTTTGCCTTGTTCACATCTTCAAGTTTACCCACAGAAGAGGAAGTAGCTGCCATGTGGTGGTAGCAACCACACCCCACCTGCTTAGTGCTGGGGTACCTCCCTAAACTGTGAGATAAGATCATGCATTTCAACATGAGAAAGCATCTAGGGCAACATTGATTTATATTGATTTATTGCAGGAGTTTAAGGAACTAAGTTGAACATGAAAAACAAAACGGGGAAGATTGCAGAATGAGCTCTGTGATTAAAAAATTGGCCGACCAGGGGGTTAGTCCCAGTTTTGTTTCCAGCTGACTACTACTGACACAGAGCTCTTTGAGCTCATCAAAGATTTCATAGAATGTCTGTCTGTCTGTCTAGCCATCCACCCTTTCATTCCATTAATGTTTTTGTATTTGTTTTGAGTCAGAGTCTCACTCTGTCACCCAGTCTGGAGTGCAGTGGCAAGATCACAGCTCACCACAACCTCAAACTCCTGGGCTCAGGCGATCCTTCCACCTCAGCCTGCTGAGTAGCTGGGACTACAGGCGTGGTACAGGTGGCTCAATTTTTTGATTTGTTGTAGAAGCAAGGTCTCACTATGTTACCCAGGCTGGTCTTAGACTCCCAGGATCAAGCAAACTTCCCGCCTCGGCTGCCCAAAGCATTGGGGTTATACTCGTAAGCCACCGCACCCAGCCCATGAATGTTTTTGAGTGTCTAGGATGTGCCAAGTCCTACACTAGGAAGGCACGTCTGCCTCTAGAAAATGACAGGTTTCCAAAAGCAGTAGGAATCGCTCATGGAATATCTTTGTCAGCCTCCACTTACCCCTTCCCTTCCCTTTGCACCAGTAATTGCAAATAACCGTAGGCACATTTCAGAAGGCCAGATTTCAGCTAAACCATAAAGAAACTTCTGGGTGCATACAAAAAGTCGATGCTGGGGTGGCCGAGAGTGTGCCACTGCACTCCAGCCTGGGCAACTAAGTGAGACTCCAACTCAAAAAACAAAACAAAAAAATGATCTGCATGAAAGCAATACAATCATTTTCTCAGGATTTAAAACTGCCCTTGTGGCAACCTGTTGATCAAGGATGCACAACCTGCTGAGCAGAGAAGGCACACTGATGGCCAAGGCCAGTCCAGCTCGTGACTGTGCTTAGCTTGCATGGTGCACTGGCTTAGCTGTTTTTCTCATAGTGAATCTATGTTTCTGTACACTACTATTTTTATCAAAAGTGGGGCAACCAGAATAGAATTAAGAGCCATAGATATTTTCATAAAAAATATTGAGCATGCAGTGAGCTCTGCCCTTGTGTGTGTGTGTGTGTGTGTGTGTGTGTGTGTGTGTTTACATACTCTGATTATTATAGTTGCTGGGTTTGTGATGCTCCACTCTACACTAAAAGGCACGTTTGTCCATACCTTGAGTCTCAAAAGGGACTTTGGGAAGTTGTTTCCTGATATGAGGGTTAAGGAAAAGGGAGAAGTAGAATACAAGCAGAGGGTGCCCTCTTCCTGCAACTTCCCAGCTACAGCAGAGATGAACAAATCTCACACTGTTAGAGCTGAGACAGGCTGGGGATTATCTGGTTCCATCCTCATTTAATATATGAAGAAATCAAACCTCAGAGAAGTCAAGAGCTCACTCTAAGCCAGACAGCCATGCAGGAATAGGCTTAGCCCTGTCTCCTGACTCTGCCTCACGGTTTTGTTTTGTTTTTTTCTCTCCTTTAAGATGCCTCACCCTCCAGTGAAAGCGAAACTGCAACTTCTATTAAATCATGCTTTTTAATCATCTCTGAGCACTGCAACTTTTCAGCGAGTTGTTTCCCCTCCAAGTTGATTATCTAAGTGAAATCTCTCATTCTGTCTTGGCATTGGGAGCCCAGAAAAATGAGCCCCCGAGTGTAGACTCATTGGCAGCACGCCCTGCAAAGCTTCTCCAGTTTGCTAAGAAGCACTTCAGAGCCCCAAGCTCATCTCTCTCATGTCACAAGAGAGCGTGTGCTCTCACAGGAATGTCACAAGTACAAAACAAAGGAGCTGGGGATGGGCAGTAGAGTCCAGTGTTAAGAACATGAACTTGGAAGTCGAAACGGAGCTGGGGGAAGCTTTTCCCTGTCTCGGTTTCCCCTCCTTTAACGCTGAGGAAAACGCAGTACCCATTTCATACTGGCTGTTGTTGGAATTAAATGAGATAAGATCATGCCCAGACATAGTAAATGCCCAAAGATAGCAGTTATTTTATCAGTTAGTGTAGTTAAAACTAGATAAGCATATGGACCATGCTCTTGGACTGCTTTTAGTTATTTTTGCTTTGGAACTGAGATTCCCTTTCACAGGTTGTTTGGGTATGGAAGTTCAGACAGAAGTTTTAGACAAAGATTATTAAGAAAGGATAACAATCAGTAAGGGTACCTGATCTCAAACCAGATGAAAGGGAGGCCCAAACTTTACCCGTATGATGACCACTTGTGTACCTAATCCTGAATTATACCCCACATCTTTAAAATAAAATATATATATATATTTAAAAAATAAAGGAGAATATTTCCAAACACAAATCTTTTGCTTTTTTTTCTTTTAATCTTAAAGGGACTTTCGAGTAAAGTTCAGTCCTAGTTTGGTACCTCCGAGGAGCTATTATACTGTCCTCCCCATAGTGTGTTATCCTGGATGTGTTGTCAATGCTGCATTCCTTTTCTGCTTTAATCAGCCAACATGGGGCACTGTGTGAACAATGTAGCAATCACCTCCTTCCCCGACAGGTATACTAATTGCATCATTTCCATAACAAACTCATCTTCACCAGCATGAGTCCGAATTTGTGGATAGTCCTTTCCTTAGCCAGCTCTTCCCTCTGATGGGTCTTGGGAAGTTTAAAGCCTTATGGTCCCAGAACATTGAGGGGATGCACGAAATAGGGCAGGAGGTGAAGAGTTTGGAAGTATTTGGTGGTGGAACACGGGAGCAGCGCCAACTAATTTGCACACATTTTTTATTATGGTAGCAATGTGAACCGCCTCAGAAACACAGACAGGAGAGACCCCTGCAGCTCAGAGTTTAGCCCTGTGTTCCACCCTGTCAGTAAGCTTTTGAATCCATCTTTATTAAACTAAACTACACATTGATTTTTTACAAAATGAATTTTTTTCTTGCTGTCTCCCCAAATACTGAGCTCTCATCAGCGACAGTCGAAATCGCTTTTCTGCTTGACAGTACTGGTATTTCTCTGACTTTGAAAACCAAAGAAAAATGATGGGGGAAAGTCTGAATGAATGACGTTCCTATGTAAATTTGCAAAAAAAACACTGCCCAACCTCAGCCGTTCCCAAGCTGTCACGCGAGCAGCTACTTGCGTGTATTGTGACAAGGACCTATTACTAAGCCCTAAGGTTAACAAACTCTGTTGAAAAGGATTGTGAAATTGTGGATTTAGGATGAGTAATCTCAAAAGATTTTCCAGGAGACTTGGTTTCTTGGAAGGTCTAAGGTTTATCCTTAAAAGTACATCATCATAGAAGGTTGAATGAGAAACACTTGTAAAAGACTAATTACTACCAGTGTGATATAGTCAGTACAACTCAAGTTAATTTTTAATTTATATCTATATCCATATCGCTCTATAAATATACCACAAAATGCTTATGGCTATTCATATTTTCTGCATAGAGAGATAACGGGCAACTTGTGTTTAACTTTTATCAATTTGTATTTACTAATTTTATCTATAATAAATATTTACTGTTGAAAATACCAACTAAGGAAAAATAAAACAGACTGAAGCCTCCTGAGGATCACAAGTGTGGGGCAGACTAGGCTGTTTTCATGGACCCCTGCCAATGTCCCTTTCTCTTTGCAAGCCTAGCAAGGAAAACTCCAGTAGGACTGGGTAGGGATCTTTCTGTGTTACATTAAACGTGTCTGCTATCACAGATTTCACACTCGAACTTCCCTACATTTACAAATCTGAATCTATGCCTAACACATTTGTTGTTTCCTTCCGCAGAGGGAATTCCCATGAGACGTGGAAACGCTAACTTTGTAACAGTTAATTCCTTGCAATTAGGAATGGAGATGTGTTCTCAGTAGCTGCTTTGCTGTGTGAAATTCTCTAGGGCTGGTGACCTTTTCTCAAGCCATGCTTCAAGTTTCTTGTTCAAGGCACTAGCAGCCAGTATGCTCTACCCACTGGTGAGGAGTAAAGAAGAGAAGTCCACCAGAATGCAAACCCCAGGGGGGGCGGTCAGAAACAGAGCAAGCAACAAGGAAAAGATGGGCATCTGGTGTCATAAAAAGTATGAAAAGCAGGTTTTCAGCCCTCCTTTACATACTTGCTTTCAGTGATGTTTCAAGCCTTGGCTTAAATGTCATTCTCCTTCACGCCTCAGATAAATTGGTCCTTCTGCTGTACATTATCTTTGCACTTTGTATTTTCGTTTTGGCATCTATCACTGCTGTAATAAAGTAATGATATGTGTAATTGTTTGTGTAACTGCCTGTCTCTCCCAATAGACTATGAGGGGAAGAACTATATCTGTCTTTTTGCTGTAATATTCTCAACAACTAGTTCTGGGGTTAGAACATAGTTAAGTATTGACTGAACAACTGAAAAAAATGAATGAATGAAATACTTCTCCAGCCTTTTTCTGTTACCGCTTTTTGCTTTGTGGCATTCAGCCTTGCATTCATTGCTTAGTAACTTTATTCTAAATAAATAAAAGTATTTATTGTGCCATTGCTATATTGTTTTGTTTTGTGTTGGGGTCTCACTCTGTCACCCAGGCTAGAGCGCGACCACGATGATCACAGTTCACCATAACCTCAACCTCCTGGGCCCAGGCGATCCTTCCTCCTCAGAATCCAGAGCAGCTGGGACTACAGGTGTGCACCAACATCCCCGGCTAATTTTTTTTTTTTTTTTTTTTTTTTGTAGAGACAAGATCTTGCTATGCTTCCTAGGCTTGTCTTGAACTCTGAGGCTCAAGCAATCCTCCTATCTCAGCCTCCCAAAGTGCTGGGATTACAGACGTGAGTCACCATGCCTGGCCTATATAGTTTTTGTTGGGTATAAATGGTTCTTTACGCTTTTCAAGTGCTTTTCAAACCCTGAGTTGATGAGGCTGTAGTTGTTGTTGCTTCCACGCTAGAATTGAGAGACAAGAGACTCAGCAAACTATCTAGCCAGCCAAAGTTACAAAGAACTGGAACCACTAACTGCACACAGCACCCACTGACCCACAGGAACAATAGGGTCATCTTCCCCCAGGGGCAGCAGTTCTCATGCTGACATCCTTCCTCTGAAGAACTTCTGTTCCAGGGCCCCCTTTATTATAGAGGTTCATAGCTAGGAGGTATGGTCAATCATGTTTGAAATTCATTCCAGATAAGATTTGTTTTTTAATGGAGGCCCTTGAGATAATTTTAGGTGATATAAGAGTCTTATTTTAATATTTATAAATTTACTTTCAATGTTTTTATTTTAAAGACATGGGGTACAATTCAGGATTAGATATACAAGTGGTCATCATACAGGTAAAGTTTGGGCCTCCCTTTGGTCTCCACTTTGCTTGGTTTGAAATCAGGTGCCTTTATTGATGCTATGCCCCCTCCTCCTCTGGCAGTGTCCCACTACTGCCAATCCCTTGCTTATAGTATTATGGTAAATGTTCAGGGTCTGCTAATGAGTGAGAATCTGTGGTACTTAGTTCTTTGTTTCTGTGATAGATCACTGAGTATGATAGACTCTAAATCCATCTAAATATACCCAGAGGAACTTAAATCACTCTACAAAAAAGTTACCTGCACATGCATGTTTACAAATTTACTTTGATGTGAATTAGGGGAAAAATGCAAATACACCTAATGTGTAATTACACCTAATGTGTAATTTCACAGACATTATTTTTTTGGATAAGGTGAAGCGTAAAGAAAAGTCAATTTAAGGAAAATTATTTATTTATTTTTTATTTACTTTTTATTTATTTTTTATTTTTTTGAGTTGGAGTCTCACTCTGTCACCTAGACTGGAGTGCAGTGGCTGCTCCCGGCCACCGCAGCCTTGACCTGTTGGGCTCCGGCAATCCTTCCACCTCAGCCTGCCAAGTAGCTGGAACTACAGGCATGCGCTACCACACCCAGCTAATTTTTGATTTATTGTAGAGATGAGGTCTCGCCAAGTTGCCCAGGCAGGTCTCGAACCCGCGGGCTCAAGCAATCCACTCACCTCAGCCTCCCAAAATGCTGGGATTACAGGCTGAGCCACCAAGCCCGGTCAGGAAAATTTTTTAAATAGAGGAAAAAGTAGTTCATAGATCTGGCACATATTGGAAAGGCAGAATGTAAATAACTGGAGTTTGGAAAACATGGGTTCAGTGCTAAAAATTAAAGAACTGGGAACATAATAAGTGGCCAGTAAACATCCACTCATCCATTTATTTAGCAAAGTGTGTTGAGCTCCTATTCTACGTACAAAGTGCTAGAGAGGAATGGTGAGCAAGCTAGCCAGAATGCCCGCCTTCACCAGGCTATAGTCATATGCATGACAAAACAGATACATGAAGAAATGAAGGAAGGAAGGGAGTGAAGAAGGGAGGGAGGGAAAAAGGAAGGAAGGGAGAGAGGGAGGGACGGAGGAAAGAAGGAAGGAAGGGAGGAAGAAAGAAGGAAGGAGAGAACATGCAAATACAGGAATTTTAATGAATATACCAGAGCAAAGGGAGAAAGATTTTGAGCTAGGTAGTCTCTAATGGTTCCTCAAATAACAAGACCTTATTATGCTTTCCATAGAGAGAAGCATATAGACCATTTGATTTTACTCCCTTCCTTTGGGTTCAACAGAGATAGCTCTTTCTCCATCAGAGTGTGTTTTCTTCTAGCTACACCTGGGTCCACTTGGTAGATATTTTGACTATTATATCATCTGGATGCATTAAACACATAAATGTCACAGAAAGCCAAAAATGACATAGACTAACCACAAATGACACTTATAATCTAGATTCTAGACCCTGGAAATGTTGAGAAATGTGGTGAGAGGGAGCCCAAGGGAGCCTGGATGCTTTCTCATCACACTGAAGGGAGGAAATTCACCTAAGCAAGAACATACTCTAGAAACCTTAGGAAGGCTCCACAACATAGTGTGTTGGTGGGCCATTACAAGGAAAACAAGTACCTAGGTGTGCATGTTTGAGAAGAAAGCACAACAAAGCCCTCATGCCTGATTGTGGATATTAGCTCACTTTTTCAAGTTAGAATCTCTGCCACTCCATGGAAAATCCATCCTTCCTTATACCGACGTTCCTTTGCAGTAAGCATTTTCCCTGGTTTACCATTGCTTCTTGATAAAGATGGATGGACCTGCATCTGGCATTCTAATTAGATTAGAGAATAATGACCAGGAAGATCTTGGGGATGAGAGAGTAATTTATTACTCACATTACTTCCACCCAATCTATGAAACATTCAGAAGTAGACTGTCCAATTCCCCCAGAATTCACTTATCATACTCGGAAAACAAAACATAAGTTAGAAATGAGCCTCCAGGCTTTGGTCCCGTTAGAGTGGGGTCTTGGTGGAAGCCCTTAGATGTTTCCAGCCATTCCTGTCAACTTCCTACTCAGAAGATAATGCTATCTGTAGGAAAAGGGCTGCCATATACTATACGTTGACATGTGCCAAGCATATTTAATTCTCCAAATAAACATTGTGAGGTAGATAGAATGAGTCCTATTACATATAAGAGGCAAATAGAAAATCCAAAAAATAACTCACCCAAAGTGAGGATACATGAGGGACCGGGAGTTTGAGCTGAAGTCTGACTCTAAATCCATGTTCTTCACTGCCCTGTCACCTCCCAAATGAACACCTGCTATGTGTGTCAATGTGTTCATAGGACACCCAGCGACTGTAGGCATCACAGTACAGAGCTCCTTGGCATGCAATACTAGTGACAAGTAAATATAATAACTGGCATGTCATTGTATTCATTTCCAAACAAAGCTCAAATCAGCAGGCGGAGAGGCTGTCATGCTCCCACGGCAAGAGCTGAGGTCCTCACATGAGGGTTGGTACGTCCTCCTTTGCTCACAGCAGCTCCTCTCCTCAGCACAGGCCTTCTAGCTGTAGCGCACAGTGCTACCCCTTGGGATGAAGCAGACACCCTCTGCCACCCCAGGAGCTCAACTGGCCATTTTCTTCCATTTCATCAACCTGTCTGCCGTTAGGTGTTGAGAGCAGAGGCAAAAGGTGGCTTTGATGGGATGGAAAGAGAGCTTGATTATGCAGTGGCTGAGCCGTTTCTGAGAAGGGGAATTCTGAGCCAATCACTTAACTGTACGATCCTCAGTTTCCTCATCTGATGCAGAGTACCTGCCCCTTGGGTAGGATTAAGAGTGAATGTGTGTGAGATACACAATACAGGATGAACTGGCAGAGAGAACAGGAAAAAGAAAATTAGCATGTATTTGACACCCTTGTGTGTTAACCTTCTTTATATCATGTGTATATAAATATACATGGCACTTTGTATACATTGCCTCATCCATTCCTCACAAGTTTGTCCAGGTGAGTACAGTCACCTCCTTTTCAGATGAAGAAACAGGACACAGCAGGTCAATTGACCTCACCAAGGTCCCTAGCTAGTTTGCAACAGAGTTGGATCTGAATCCAACTCTAAGTAAGTTTGACTTGATTTCCACAGTCCCACACTGCCTCTCAAGAGAAACACTGGAGATGCTGTTTGGTAAATTTGCCAGCTGGAGGCACAAAGAAGAGACGAGGGTGGCCAGAGGAGGGGACACAGGAGGAGCTGGAAGAGGTAGGCTGGAGCCAGACAGCATAGCAGCCTGTAGGCTTTGGTAAGGAGTCTCGAGTTTATTCTGGTTGTCCTGGGAATATCGCAAAATAATCTAAAATGGAGGCTCTTGCCTGTGCTCCCACAACAGGTAATTCACCCAAACTCCCTGCATGTCAGCATTTGCAGTTTTCAGTGGAGTTAAGGAATCACAGCACTACAGATTACCTAGGTCTTCATGAATGGTGACTGTGTCTGACAGGCTGTGTTTCTATCCATTCACATTTGGGCAAGAATGTGGATTTTCTCTGTCTGGCACTAGCCGTTGTCACTGAGAAACTGCTGAGCAATAGGTCAAAAAGTTCCTTATTTATCACAAGCCCAGAAATGTTTTGTCTGTAAGGCCACTGATCCCAGGCTGTCCCCACCGCTTGGCAGAGGTTGGCATCCACAAGTTCGTGACGACACTCTGGCAAATTCTGGTTTACACACAAGCCTATCCTCACCTCCTCCAAACCTTTCTCCTTCAGCAACTGGGAAGAGTGACTTCCAAATCCTGTAGTTGTGGCGTACCCTGAATTTGGACTTAGATAGATGTATAATTTAGAATCCTACACTTTGTATAAAGGAAATAAACTCTTATGAACCCAGTTTCCTTATCCACAGATGGTGGTAGAAAAAAACAAATCTCAAACTATAGTGAAATAAAAATGGCATGGTGTACATGAAAGTGCTAAAATAATACATATTTTAAAAAATAAAAATAGCTAAACCTTGTCACGTAAACCTAGGGTCAGATAACCATCTAGGAATTTTCATAAGCCATATGCATCCTATATATCCACAGAACAAGAGAAAGGAAGAAAAAGAGTATGTACAAATCCAGAAGATGACTTCCAAATACAAATATCTTCAGTATCTAAAAAAAAAAAAATCAAATTTAAATATTAGAATCAGCTAAACTTGGAAGGTAGGAAAATGAATAATAAATGTAGGTAGAAATTTCGAGTTTTGTTTTATGCATACAAAGGGAATAATTAACCAATCTCAAAACATGTAGATGAGGGTTTAGAAGCCTTTTCAAAACACTGCATCCAGTTCCAGTTACATATGCAGAATTTGCTACATTATAATAATTAGGGTTGTTGGTTTTTTTTTTACAAAAGATTTATTTATTTTGAATAGAAGTATTAACCATTACACTAATTACTGGATATTTGACTTTGTACCCAGGGAAAAGAAATGAATATCCATTAACTCCTTGAGCTTCTGATCCTCGGCCGACAAGACAGGGCTCAACCTCACTGTGCAGCCGAGGGTGGGTGAAAAATGCTTCCTGCACAACCAGGCCCACACTGCAAACCACAGCCCGACCTGTTCTGCTAATGTGCACATGCCATCGCCCCCAAGTGAGTTTCCTTAACATCGGACAGACCAGAGTTCCCAGTGGAACAGCCAGTACGTGGGAATAACTGTTAAATTGATCACAAGACAACAGAATTTTTCTGTCTACACAATCCAGTGATCTCGAAGAGGACAAGTTTTAAAACTTTAAACATGATTTCACAAGATAAAACCAATATCTCCATCTGTCTAAAATACAGCTTGCTCATTCCAAAAGAATATTTCAACACATGTTTCAATCATCATCTGACTTGGCTTTTGATCCTAGTCTCAGGGAAATATTCTGCCTAAAAAGACCAGGCTTGAGATTTTAATTTATGAGCTATTTTCACCATGGCTCAAAAAGAAAACACTATGGGTTTTTTTTTTCTCTCTTCAATGAAAGGAAACATGAATTAGGCAATACATTTTTTAAGACACCAGTCCAGTCTCTTTTAATCCTTGTTCAGTTTAAGACATCTCTGTGTTACAGTCTGTGAGCTGCTTGATTTTTTGTTTGTTTGTAAGTTTTGTGAACCAATTAAGTGCTCAAGCAAGTTACTAAACCAGAGGAGGGAAGGGGCAGATGGCTCTGGAAAGAGCCTGATCTTGCAGAAGGGGCAGTTCCCCCCATAGCAGGGCCTGTATTACTGACTTGCAGCTGCAGTGAGGCCTCTCTGCTAAGCAGGAGCTGCTATTTCTGCCAGATCGTGCCAGGAAAAAGGGCCTAGATCAGGGCACTCATAGTGATATCAGCTGTATGGGACAACAACCCTGGGTCCTGCCGCCACATGATAGACCAGCAGGATGGCGGTAGACAGATTCCAAACACAATCACTTGATAGAGTTAGCTTTCCACAAAGATAGAAAGTTAAAAAAAAAATTTACAAGCAAGCAAAAATTCCTCAGCCTCATCCAGAGGAGAACAAAGAGAAAGATGTGACTTTACGGGAGGTTTCAAATCTCTAGGGGTTAGGACAGAAGAGGGCTCCTTCAACAAATAGTAATTGAGTACAAAACTTGTGCTGTATGCTTTTGTTGATCTGTGGGATTCCCGAACCAGCCTCATGCACATAACCCAGGAGCTTCTTGGAAGTGCAAGTTCAAGGGTCTACCCCAGACCTACTAAGTCAACATCTGGAGGTGATTCTTAGACTAAAACTTGAGAAAAGTTGCTAGTCACTGTGTTATTTGTTCACCATTGATCTCCATTTATTGTGTTATAAGAATAAAAGTCCAGGCTACATATTTACCAAAACTTGTTTATGACCCAATGGCAAGCGACATGGCCTGGGCACTTACAGTGAGTATCCTGAGGTAACCAGGAGTCATTTCCATAGAGACATCATGTGTCAAGCCATGCAAGAGCCAGGCTTCAAGGCAAGCAGGGTGTCTTGGACCACTTGATTCAGTTGACACAACAGGGACCCCATTTCTCAATTCAGTGGGAGGGCTTCCTATGTGGCAACACTAGACACTAGAGAGATCTAGAAAATAAAGGTTGGTCATATCTGGTTTCCAGCTGGCATTGAGAGAGGTCTAGAAGGAAAGTTATCCAACTCACTTAACCAGCTAATTTATTTAGGCCTTTTACTAGTCCATGGCCCTTACATAGGAGAAATCACAAGAGATAGATAAACATTGGGGCTGGGATGTCTCCACGGATTTCATTGGACAGTTGTGTTACATTTTATCTTCATTTTCTGCTCTAATAGATGCTGGTAATATTCCTTGACAGGTTGTGTAGACTGAGCCACAGATTTCCCAAAGCCAAATGAAAGTGACTTTAAAGATATTGTAGAAATTAATGACCCATGAGGATTTCCTAGGGACTTATACCTACTCTCTCTGGAGCCTCCTCTAGGTAAATTGTTATCAACTTGTCTATTTCTCAGCATATTATTCTATATTAAAGCATTTTAAATGACAAATCAATGCATAAATTAATGTCTTAGAAAAAATTCAAACACAAAAACATACAAGTAAAAAAGTGAAAAGTCCCCTTTACTCTCCTGTCCAAGACTAATCACTGCTAATGTTGAGATACATTTTTACAGACTTGATTCTATGAGTTTACATAATATTCTGCAACTTGCTTTTTTCTTACTTTACTTACTTTTTTCCCTCTTACTCTATATAATTTTTATATAGTTGCACAGTGTTCTATAGAATAGATTTACCTGATTAACTTACTCATTCTCTATTGAAGGGAATTTATTTTATTTTATTTTAAAGATGTGGGGTACAATTCAAGATTAAGTATGCAAGTAGACATCATACAGGTACATTTCTAGCAACAACCTGGATGGATTTGGAGTCGATCCTACTCAGTGATTTAACACAGAAACAAAGAACAGAGTTCCATATGTTCTCACTCATAAGCAGACTTTGAACAATTATAATGCTATAAGAAAGCAATTGGCAGTAATGGGAAACTGTCAGGGGAGGGGGGGTGGGAGTGGCAGTTAAGAGAAACTGCTAGGGGAGGGAGGGGCATACCTCATCAACAAGGGTATCTGCATGATCAATGTTTGTATACCTAAACCTGAAATGTACCCCACATCTTTATAATAAAAATTAAAATAAAAAAATAAAAATAAAAAATAAAGATGTGGGGTACAATTCAAGATTAGGTATACAAGTGGGCATCATACAGGTAAATTTCCAGTCAATTTTAAAACAATTATAGTAAGAATTGCCAAGATGGTCAGATATAAGTATGACACATGAAAACCAAGAGCTTCCCATACACCATCAATAACTAATTTAGAAAATATAATTTTCAAAAAGCCCATTCACAGTAACAAAAGATGAATTATGCAAAGGCAATATGAAAAAGTATCTGTCAACTTGATTGATATGACAGAGGACCAGATGGTATAGATATTTACCTTTTCTTTCTTTTTTTTTTTTTGAGTGGCGTCTCATTCTGTCGTCCAGACTGTAGTGCAGTGGCCGCTCCCGGCCACCGCAGCCTCGACCTGCTGGGCTCCGGCGATCCTTCCGCCTCAGCCTCCCAGGTAGCTGTAACTACAGGTGTGCGCTACCATGCCCGGCTAATTTTTTGATTTATTGTAGAGATGAGGTCTCACCAAGTTGCCCAGGTGGGTCTTGAACCTGCGGGCTCAGGCAAT
Organism: Tarsius wallacei; assembly: GCA_963574415.1. NCBI lineage: Eukaryota > Metazoa > Chordata > Mammalia > Primates > Tarsiidae > Tarsius > Tarsius wallacei. The sequence continues at coordinate 10,671 of CAUYQG010037358.1, read as the reverse complement.
CCACTCACCTCAGCCTCCCAAGGCGTGGGATTACAGGTTGAGTCACTGAGCCCGGCTTGATATTTACCTTTTCTTAGATGAGAACATATTGGCTATCTCAACTATCTTTATCAAAATCAAAGCAATCCCAAACAAAATGCCAGTGGAACAGTTTATGCAACTTGGCAAACAAGGTAAAATTTTAGAACAGTACATGTGAGAAACAGCCAAGTAAATTTTAGGTGGAGGAAGAATCCACAGCCAAGATAGCATCGATTTGGTGAGGGATTTGATTTCTCTCTAGTAACACCACAAGATCGGAGCCCAGAGCCACCAACAGAAGTCATGTTTTTGGAATGGAAGCTCAGGGTGAGGTTGGGGAGGGCAAGGAGAGAGAGAGAGATCAAAATCCAATTTAAGATAAATTTGTAGATCAAATACTTTTTCCCATTCTAGGGGTTGTCCCTTTACTCTCTTGATGGTTTCTTTTGCTGTGCAAAACTTTATAGCTTGATAAGGTCCCACCTGTCAATTTGCACTCTTGCTGCATTTGCTTTTGAGGACTTGGCCATGAATTCATTTGCCTACTCCAATGTCCAGGAAGGTATTCCCTAGGTTTTTTTCTAAGATTTTTATTGTTTGAAGCTTCACATTTAAGTCCTTGCTCCATTTTGAGTTAATTTTTGTATATGGTGACAGGTAGGGGTCCAGTTTCATTCTTCTGCATGTGGTTAGCCAGTTTTCCTGGCACCACTTGCAAAGGCCTAACATTCAGGATCTAGAAGGAACTCAAATGAATTGACAGGAAAAAAACCAAAAAATCCCATTTAGAAAGTGGGCAAAGGACATGAGCAAACACTTCTCAAAGGAAGCCAACAACCATATGAAAAATGCTCAGCCTTACTGATTACCAGAGAAATGCAAATCAAAACGACAATGAGATGCCACCTTACACCAGTCAGGACGGCTATCATTAAAAAGTCAAAAAAGAACAGGTGCTGGTGAGGCTGCAGAGAAAAGGAAATGCTTTTACTTTGGGTGGAAATGTAAGCTAGTTCAGCCTTTGTGGAAGTGTGGTGTTTTCTTAAGAGCTAACAATTGAGCTAACATATGATCCAACATTCTCACTTCTGGGAATATACCCAGAGGAACATCAATCACTCTACCAAAAAGATACCTGCACACGTATGTCCATTGCAGCACTATTCACACTAGCAAAAGCAGAGAACCAACAGAGATGCCCGTCGAAAGTGGACTGGATAAAGAAAATGTGGTACATATGCACAACGGAATACTACACAGCCATAAAGAAGAACAAAATCATGTCTTTTGCAGCAACATGGGTGCAACTGGAGACCATCATTCTAAGTGAACTATCACAGAAACAAAAAACTGAATACCGCATGTTCTCACTCATAAATGGACCTTAAACATTGGGCTAATGAGCTCCAAGGTGGGAACAAATGCTGGGCATGGGTACAGGAGCGAGGGAGGGAGGGGGGATGGGACACACAACCACCCACTGGGTACCATGATCACTACCAGGAGAGAGGGAGAGAAGGCTTGCTAGAAGCCTAAACCTCATCTGCATGCAACTTGCTTATGAATAAATCCTCATGTGTACCCACAACTCTAAGATTTTTTTAAAAAGTCATTCATGTGAAAAGACTTACAAATCAAAACTAAAACATTACCACTAAGAAAACCAATGAAGTCAACATATTCTTAGTGACCAATTGTCAATTATATTACGTTTTCAAGGAAAATTTTTAAGGGATGTGGGTTCCCTCTTTGTTGACTAATACATTGCATGTATCCATAATCAAGCATGTTGAATTTACTTGATATGTTGACCTCTGAGGGATGTGCCACTTGAGACTTTCTTCAGTTTAGAAAAATTTTCTTTTATTATAGTTATTATTAATTCCCCCCCCCTTTTTTTTTCTTTTTCCCCCCGTCTCTCCTTGTCTCCCTCCTCCCTGTTTTCCTGGTCCTCCTCCTCCTTCTCTCTTTCTTTTACTTCTGCCATCCTGTAGAAGATCTAATTTGGGGGATTTGCCTGTTTACTTCCTTGCAGAATCAATTGTCTGTTTATGCCTCATATTTTCTCCAAAATGAAGTTAGCTTTAAAGGTCTGTTTCGATTCAGGTTCAACCCGCTGACAAGAATGCTGTGTAGATTTAGCCTGTACTTTGTAACTGTATCATGTCAGGAGGCACACACTGAGTGTAAGATTGATCAGTGGGTTTAGGAGATGGCATTCTGATTCCTCCATTGTAAAACTCCCATCAAAATTTCAACTAATGGTTTTATCCATTAATTATTATTGCCTGAACCTATTACTCATAAGAGCTTGCTTTATTTTTCACAGATTATGTGAAATTTTTATGTAATGAAAAACTTTAATTTATCATCTTGGGCTATTTGATTATCCCAATGTATTGTTCATACAGAAAATGCAAGATAAATGCTTCATCTTTCCTTATAATTGACAGCTTTAGGAGTAAAGAGCTATTGCCCTACTTACTTCCATGGTGTTTAACGAGGCGTTTTTGTTTGTTGGCTTTCTCCAACATTTTTCTTTTTTGTTGAGTATCGTAGAATCATGGGTTTCTATATATTCAATGTGTTTCAATTAATAGAATTCACTAGTACTTTTGGTACTCAGATTTCTATCATAGATCAAGAAGTTTATTTTATGTTGACTCTTGTGTCCTTTGACACAACTCATCGGTTTTTGATAGCTCTCTTACTTTCAGGTACAAAATGTCCCAAAGCATAAATTTCTTGTCCCCTACCTGGAATCTATAATTCCTCCAAGGAGTCGTGATTGCTTTTTCATATTTAGAAGCTGCAATTGGGAAGCTAGATGTGCTTGCTGCCACTGGACTTCTTGGACTTTTTATCTTTTTCAACAGACAAAGCTAGGAAAATGTGTATTTAAAAAAAAGAAATGAGTTTATGCTGCCACTTTTAAGTTCAGTCTAATATCACAAGATTTTTAAGGTGGCTTTTTTGAGTCTATTTCTTGCCTTCTATACTAAAAGTCTTGGTTCTTAACAACAATAACATACTTAGGAACATTAGCCTATTATCTATATATGTACATATTTGTATATATAAAATGTATGTTACTACTAACAGTATGTCTACCGAGTAAAATTTAGAATTTCTTTGCAGCTCTTTTTGTCTTCAGAATTTATCCCACTAAGACTGTACAGTCAAAATACTATATGATGACGTCACTTGAAGTAGTTATGTCCTCTCTGTGGCAATGTCATCAAATTAATATTAAAAATTCATTTCATTCGTGTCCATTGGATACTTAAAACATGATATGACCCTATAATCAAAACGTATTTATAATCAGGCCTATTAGAGATATCTTCTTTCTTCTGTTCCTGTTTTCTTCATTTTGTTACTCTCCCTTCCACATAGATAAGCCAAAAACTCATTAAAAAATGGTTATTTTCCCAGTGACATTTTTGCAGTTATATACAAATACGTGTATTCGTTCTGGATTTTCTACATATGTGGTCATATTATCAGCATATAATGATCATCGTGTTTTTTCTTTCCAGCTCTATATTTTTCTTTGCTTTATTGCCTTGGCTGGGACATCCAGCAAAATGTTGAACAGAGGTGACGACAGAGATAATCCATGGCTTATAGTCCTGCTATCAAAAAGAAAACTTTCAGTAAGTTATAGTAACATTTGCTGTAGGTATTTCATAGACAGTCTCTGTCAAACTAAGGAGGTCTCCTTCCATTTCTAGTTAGCTAAAGATCTGTAATATGTGAATGAATGTTGAATTTTATAAAGTGTTTTTGCTGCAGCCATTAAAATGATCACGTTATTTTCCTTCTTAAGAATACAGTGAATTATATCAATTAATTTGTGAATGTTAAACTAACCTTGCATTCTTTGAATGACCAAAGCTGATGTGTAAGGATAGAGTTAAGTTGCAAGAGGTCAGTGGTAGGTCTATTCTCATCTCCAGGGAAGATGAGAAGTCTAGTACTGGCCTTCTACTAAGATGTGGATGAAATGTCCTAGTTTATGATTTGCAATGTGCTATTTAAAGTCCAAAACTCCCCAGAGGCACCGTATACCAGCTTGTTTATATTGTTTATTGAAAATATATATATTAGGTGCTTACAACTGGTTTATTTAGTTACACAGGCTGATTTTAGCTATGTGACCTGCGGAGCATAAAAGTCCCTCATAAATTTGTGCCTTGGCATCTCTGACACCCATGTATCCCACTTATATTTGTTGTTGATAAATCAAAGAGGACGCAGATCCTGTGAGACTGAAAATTGATATTGGAAGCTGCATCTGGAAATCTGAGACAACTTTCTTTTTTTTTTTTTTGAGTTGGAGTCTCACTCTGTTGCCCAGACTGGAGTGCAGTGGCCAAGGGTGGCCACTGCAGCCTCGACCCACTGGGCTCCGGTGATCCCTTCGGCCTCAGGCTTCCGAGTAGCCGGAATTACACGCACGCGCAACCATGCCCGGCTGATTTTTTGATTTATTGTAGAGATGAGGTCTCGCCAAGTTGCCCAGGCAGGTCTCGAACCCACGGGCTCAGGAAATCCACTCACCTCAGCCTCCCAAAGCGCGGATTACAGGCTGAGCCATCAAGCCCGGCTTGAGACAACATTCATATTTGCCTGTGCATTCTTTTCCCTGACGTATCATGTCCTTTACATTGATTAAAGCTTAATGTGTTGTGTGTATAACCATGGCATCTCATGAGTCCTTCAATTAGCCAATCCTGTACATGTAATTGCTGTATCTGGTCATAATGTCTTAAAGTTATCCTTAAATTTGGTTTGCTAATATTTTGTTCAGAATTTTTGGATGTTTATTCATGAGAAAGATGTGTCTGTCATTTTCCTTTCTTAGAATTTTTTTTTTAATCCTGTCCAGGTTTTGGTAGCAGGTTATATTGGCTTTAAAAAAGTAGTTGAAAAGTTCCTTCCTTTCCTATTCTCTGAAGAGTTTGTGTAAGATTGATTTTATTTCTTCCCAAATGTTAGGTAGAGATCACTATATAAGACAGCTGGGCCTGAGCTTTGTAAGCAGAAAGTTTTTCATCATAGATTCAATTTCTTTGAATGTTTTGGTACTATATAGATTTTCTGTTTTTTCCTGTATGTACTTTGTAGAGTTATTTTCTAGAAATTTTTCTACTTCATCTAAATTTTTTAACTTCTTAGCATAAAATTGTTGGTAATATTCCCTTATCTTTTTAAAGATCTGTGGGACTTTTTGTCACATCCTTATTTATATTCCAGTATTTGTTATTTAAGCATTCTTTATTTTTTTCTTGACTAGATTCACCATGGAATTATCCATTCTAATGATTTTTTTTTTAAAGGAACTTTTGGCTATAATGTTTTTCTCATGCATTTGTTCCTATTCATGAATACTCTTACTACAGTTTCCTTTCTTATATACTCTCTAGGATTAATTTGTAATTCTGCTTCTTTTTTTTTTTTTTTGAGTTGTAGTCTCACTCTGTCACCCAGACTGGAGTGCAGTGGCCGCTCCCGGCCACCGCAGCCTAGACCTGCTGGGCTCCAGTGATCCTTCCACCTCAGCCTTCCAAGTAGCTGGAACTACAGGCGCATGCTACCACGTCCGGCTAATTTTTTGATTTATTGTAGAGATGAGTTCTCACCAAGTTGCCCAGGCAGGTCTCGAACCTGCAGGCTCAGGCAATCCACTCACCTCAGCCTCCCAAGGCGTGGGATTACAGGCTGAGCCACCGAGCCCGGCTTGTGATTCTCTTTCTAGCTTCTTGAGATCGATGCTTAGATTACTGATTTTTATCTTTCCTTCTTTTTAAATATGTGTTTTTAAGACTTTGCTTTTTCCTCTCAGAAGGCATTAGCTGTATCTCACAAGTTTTGATATGTAGTATTTTCATTTTCACTCAGTTCAGAATATTATCTAATTTCCTTTGTGATTTCTTTAATTCACACGATATACAAACATATATCAATTAGCTTGTTTTCTTTTTTGTTATTGCTTTTCTAAACATAGTACTACTGTAATCCGAGAACATGTTTTATATCATTTTAATTCTTTGAAATGTATTTATCTTTGCTTTATGGTAAAAAATACAAGCAATTTTGGGAAATGCTCACAGCAATTAAAATGAATGTATAGTCTTCAATGTTGAGTTTAGTATACTATGTATTTTAATGCAGTCAAGTTTGTTAATCTTGTTACTCTAAAGGTCTACATACTTAATGATTTTTGGTCTGCTTGTTCTTTTAGTTACTTGAGAAAGATGTGTTAAAATCTTCTACTGTAATTGTGGACTTATTTATTTCTTTTTTTAGATGTATCAGTGTATTGGTAGAGTTTGTATTGTTATATCTTCTAGGTGAGTTGGAGCTTTTAGTATCAGGAAGTATTCTTCTTTGGTTTGTGTTTGCATGACATATTTTTTTCTCAGACTTTCCTTTTGACCTTCTTATATCTTTACATTTGAGATAGGCCTCATTTGGCCAAATATAATTGGGTTTGGTTTTTACATCTAGTCTGAAAATATTTTTAATTGGGATATTTATTTTATTTTTCTGTAATGCAATTTCTGATATATTTGGGCTTAAATGGCACCATCTTTCTATTTTCTTCTGTTTGTATCTATTCATGTTTCATTACTCGTCTCTTCTTGACTTCCATTGGATTGATTTTATTATGATGATTATTCCATTTCCCCTTCCTCTAGCTTTTAAATTCTAGTAGTAGTTATAAATTATTTTAATATTCTTTTAGTGGTTTCACAGAGATTATAAAATCCATCCTTGATTTGTGTAATATAAATTAGGCTTTTTACCATTTCCTTCCCTAGATGAAGCCTCAGAACACTTCACTCATTAAGCTCAGCCCTGGCTTATATGGCATGATTTTTATATATGTATTTTATATCTCTCGTTGTATACATTTTGTCCAATAATATTATTGTTATAATTTTTATACTATCAATATTTGTTTAGATTTACCCACATTTTCACCATTTATGTTCTTTTTGCATTTGCAATCTTCTATTTGGTAGAACTTCCTTCTACTTGGAGACAACTTTTACTATTTCCTTTAGTACAGGCCTGAATTATCAGTTTATTTTCTGCCTGAAAATATGTTTATTTCACCTTTTTTAAGGACATTTTTGTTGGATATAAAAGTCTAGCTTGCCAGAAACTTTTTTCTTTGGTGTTTTCATAATAATATTCATTTACCTTTCAGCTTCTGTTGTTTTTCTGTTGAGAGTCTGCCCTTCCTCTATAAGATAATTTATCTTTTCTTTTTCTTATTGATTGTAAGATTTTTGTTTTTGATTTTAACAGAGATTTTTTTTTCTTTATATTTAAAATCTGTGGCTTGATGTTTTAAAAATATTTCAGCTATTATTTTATCAATATTGTTTCTAATCCCATTCTCTTTTTCTAAGAATCCAATTCACACATATTAGACCTTAAAATTATATTTTATATATATATTTTAATCCTTTTCTACATTTTTTCCTCCTTTTAGTCTTTTATGCTTTAGTCTGAATGTTTTGTTCTGCCTTCTAGTGCTCTAATGCTCTATTCAAATATGGTGAATTTGCTGTTAAGCTCATCTATTGAGTTCTTAATAGAAGTTTTTATGTTTTTCAGTCTAAATTTTCCATTTGTTTCTTATTTTATATATAATTTTCAATTCTTTGGCAAATTTTTCAAACTTGCTATTAATTTTCTTGAATATTTTGAACACAGTTATTCTAAAGCCCATATTTTATATTCCATAATCTAGAGCCTCTGAGTTTGTTTCTATTTCTATTGTCTGTTATTTCTCTTAGTTTTAGTCATGGTTTCTTGCTTCCTTGTGTGTCTGGTTATTTTTTATCAGGCATCAGACACTTTATATTAAAAATTGTAGAAATGGAACTGGGCATGGTGGGGTATGCTTGTAGTTCCAGCCATTCCGGAGGTTGAGATGGGAAGATCACTTGAATCATGGAGTCAAGGCTGCAGTGAGTTATGATTACACCACTGGGTAGCAGAGCAAGACACCATCTCTTTAAAAACAATTATAAAAGTAACTTGAGATTTGGAAGACATTGTCTTTCTTCAGAGAGAATTTTCATTTGCTTCTGATGGGGATTTTAGCTACAGGCACTAGCAATCCCAGATCACATGAATTCGGTCATAAACTGACATTCTTCTAAGCAGGGCTTCAGTCCTCATCTGGGCTATTTTTTGCTCACCTTGATTTTTAGTGTATAGCCCTTTGTGCTTCTAACTCAAGGCTTGAAAGTTTTAAGAGGTCTGACACCTCTTTATCAGTCCCTAAAATCTAGTTCTTATTCTGTGGACTCTTGAATCTCACAAAGATTCAGTTACTGACTTCTCAGCTGTTTCTTCTAGCGAGGACACATGTCTTTTAAACTAAAGGAGGCTCCACGATTCTTCAGAACCTTTGTAAATTCTTGATTTTTTTTTATTTGGTCACTTTTATGTGATTTAGGGATGCAAATGAGTTCTGCTTCCTGCAATGTATTTAATTGACTGTCTAGAACCAGAAGTCATGTTGTTGTCTGCTGTTGCTGTTGTTTGTTTGTTTTGAGTCTGGGGTCTCTGTCACCCAGGCTGGTGTACAGTGGCATGATCACTGCTCACCACAGCCTCGACTTCCTAGGATCAGGCAATCTTTTCACCTCAGCCTCCTGATTAGCTGGGACTACAGGCGTGCACCACCATACCTGGCTAGCTTTCTGATTTTATGTAGAGATGAGGTCTCACCATATTGCCTAAGCTGGTCCTGAACTCCTGAACTCAAGCAATCCTCCCACTTCTGCCTCCCAAAGTGCTGGGATTACAAGTGTGAGCCGCCAGGCCCAGCCCAGAGGTCAGTTCCAATTTGTACCTACCTGAAATTCAAAATCATTTCAGAAATGTAAAAAAAAATTTGTGACTTTGGATAAAAGATTGTTTTCCATTAGTATGTGTGTGTGTCTTATACATATAATTTTATATATAACATATAATATTATATATATAATTATATATTATATATATACGTATATGTATCACAAGCTTGTGTAAAGAAAGAGGCTCTGTGGGAATTTGAAATCTTATAACTTAGTATTTCTCTAAAGAGTAAAAAAGTTTCCTTGTGGTCTTCTGTAACTACTATGAGACTGGCCACTTATTTGAAAGTACTAAGAGAAGAAAATTGAGTAAAGGGGATGGAGCGATCTCTCCACTCCTGCTAAGACGAGGGTGGGCTACAGGTGGGCTGCTACTATGTTTTAAGTTCAGGAGCAAGTAAGGCTGGAGAGTGGGTGGGTGCCACAGAACTGTCATTCTGTTTCAAGACTAAGCCTTCAGTTCAGGTCTTGGAGGCTTTCTTGACCTTCCAGTAACCATGACTGAACTCGCAAACATAGCTTTGTTTAGGATTTGAGAGAGGTTTTTCAGCCTTGATGTTCCAAATACATTTTTAATATTTTACATATTTTTATTCCTTCAGTGAATCTCTTCCCACAACTTTGTGTAAAGAAGAGCATATCAACATCTAGGAGAGTATATATTCCAGATTCTCAGACTGAGTATTATTTTGTGTTATATGCAAATTTTCCAAAAGACTGAAATCAGCTCGAATTAGAGTTTAGTTTACAAATTCTACATGTGGGCTTATTATATTCAAAGTTCAATACTTCTTCAAATCTGAAAAAAGACCATTCAAAGAGCATTAGTGGGTATCCGTTCAACAGACATTTAATTGCACTCCTACTCTGCACTAGGTACTCAGCATACAATGCTAAATAAAACACAATTTTGTTTGTAAGGAGCTTCATCTAGTAGAGGAGAAGAATATAAGAGTGTAACAAAATAAGAAAATAAATACATCAGGAAGATGGGTGTATATTATTCTGGGGAAAGAGAGGAGCAAAGATTAAATCTGCCCCGGGCAGTTAGGAAATGCTTTTAAGTTACTTTTATTCAAATATAACTTCCTGTTTCTTATTTTCCTTGATGGTTTCAGGCAGGATTAATTACTCCTTTGTCAGTATTTCTGTAACACCTTATACATACATCAAAATCGATCAACCATATCAGTTATCACATTTTACTACAGTGCAATATGGATGAATGAAGTAATGTATATATTATTAAGATTAGTATATTAATAAAGCTATGTTATGTATTAGCACAATAACTTGTACAGATACTGGACTTATAACATGGTAACTATGAAAAAACAGAGCCCTAGTTAAACAAATAGATGAATATCAATACATTATTGTGATTCACCTTTATTATTTATTTTAAATAACAAATTGTAGATATTAATTTCTATGTACATCATGTAGACACATTTGTCCCTATTTAATCAAATATTTCCCTGCCCTTTAATAACATTTGAAAATGCTGTTTCGCCGGGCTCAGTGGCTCAGCCTGTAATCCTGCGCCTTTGGGAGGCTGAGGTGAGTGGATTGCCTGAGCCCGCGGGTTCGAGACCCGCCTGGGCAAGCAATACCTCATCTCTACAATAAATCAAAAAATTAGCCAGGCGTGGTAGCGCGCGCCTGTAGTTCCAGCTACTTGGAAGGCTGAGGCGGAAGGATCGCCGGAGCCCAGCAGGTTGAGGCTGCGGTGGCCGGGAGCGGCCACTGCACTCCAGTCTGGGCG
>CAUYQG010037351.1:0-27070 GCA_963574415.1 Tarsius wallacei | reverse complement strand
TTGGGAGGCTGAGGTGAGTGGATTGCCTGAGCCAGCGGGTTCGAGATCCGCCTGGGCAAGCGAGACCTCATCTCTACAATAAATCAAAAAATCAGCCGGGCATGGTAGCGCGTGCCTGTAATTCTGGCTACTCAGGAGGCTGAGGCGGAGGGATCACCGGAGCCCAGCGGGTCGAGGCTGCGGTGGCCGGGAGCGGCCACTGCACTCCAGTCTGGGCGACAGAGCGAGACTCCAACTCAAAAAAAAAAAAAAGAAATAAATAGAACAGAAATTCTCAGCAGATAAATACAAACTATAAAAAAGAACCAAATGGAAATTTTAGAACTAAAAAATTCAATATCTAAAAAATATTCACTGGATGATATCAATAACAGAATGGAAATAACAGAGGAAAGAGAATCAGAAAAGAAATCAGTAAAAAATAAATAAATAAATAAATAATTTTTTTTAATGAAAAGGGTTAGGGAAACCAAAAATGGAAAACTACAGCATACAGAATTTTGCTGTGAAAATTATCAGTTATTAACTTGTTCTATGGGTAAGCAAGTTTTTTCTTTTTTTTTTTTTTGAGTTGGAATCTCACTCAGTCGCCCAGACTGGAGTGCAGTGGCCACTCCCAGCCACCACAGCCTCGACCTGCTGGGCTCCGGCGATCCTTCCGCCTCAGCCTTCCAAGTAGCTGGAACTACAGGCGTGTGCTACCACGTCCAGCTAATTTTTGATTTATTGTAGAGATGAGGCCTTGCCAAGTTGTCCAGGCAGGTCTCAAACCCGCGGGCTCAGGCAATTCACTCACCTCGGCCTCTCAAAGCGCGGGATTACAGGCTGAGCCACCGAGCCCGGCCAGCAAGTTTTTTCTTATAAGGTCAGATAGTAAATATTTATGCATACATAGGACTGGTATGGGCTTGAGGGCCGTATACAAGTCTCTGTCTATGCTCTACTATACTATTATAATGTAAAAGGAGCTACAGACAATACATAAAACAGGGCCGGGTGTGATAGCATATGCCTATAATCTCAGCCCTCTGGGAAGCCAACGAAGGAGGATCACTTGAGGCCAGAAGACTGAGGTTACAGTAAGCTATGATGGTGTCACTACACTGCCAAACTGAGAGACAGGGCAAGATCCTATTTCTAAAAATAATTAATTAGTCAATTAATCAATGTGGTTGTATTCCAATAAAACTTTATTTACAAAAATAGGCAGCCATTAAATGAACCATACACTGCCAGCCTTCATTTTTACCTAATAAAACATCTTCCCCCAACACTTTGTACAAGACTGTCAACTTCAGACTATAAATGACATTACTGTATAATACATGCAATAACACAACCTTAAGTTTCTAAACATTAATTAAATCCATCTGTGATATAGATGGAGGAAGAGTTATAGTGCTATATTATAAGATGATGCAAGAGAGAGAGTCTTGAAATCATCAGTAATACAAATCTGATGTGGCCAGGTGCAGTGGCTCCCGCCTGTAATTCCAACACTTTGGGAGGCCGAGGTGAGAGGATTACCTGAGCCCAGGGGTATGAGACCAGCCTGAACAACTTGGCGAGACTCCGTCTCTACAATAAATCAAAAAATTAGCTGGGTGGGGTGGCACATGGCTGTGGTTCCAGCTACTTGGAAGGCTGAGGCGGAAGGATCACCTGAGCCCAGCAGGTTGAGGCTGTGGTGGCTGTGAGTGTGGCACTGCACTACAGCCTGGGAGACAGAGTAAGTCTCCAACTCAAAAAATAAAAATACAGGCATTGTAGTTTGTTTGATTTAATGCACTATAATAACAGGCTGAAAAATAACAGTCCAGTGGCCAGTTCATATGGCCAGCTGGACTCTGCTCTTGTATTGCTTTCTATTCACGCTCCCTGTCTTCTTCCATACGCTGACTACTACCAGCTACTGAGTCCCCTATACCCCTATACCCAATTTAAACAGCAAGGAGACCGTCAAAAAGGAATGCTAAAACCTCCCTACACTCTATTACTCAACTTTTATAAAGCCTATTTTAAGAGGACTGTTTAAAGAAAAAATAGTTACAAAGATTTCCCAAAAGAATAGTGAATATAATTCATTTCATCTGGAGAAGGATGGGTAAGAGTGGCTGTAAGGATAGGCTTGTATCAGTGGAAGAATAAAAAAGAAGAGGGAAAATAAAAGAAGAAATAATATCCACTTCCCCCTTTTAGAAGTAACCAAATCTTATTTTCCAGTGAGCAGTCTGTCCACAGATACACTTACCATTTTGTGATATAGGGGCTTAGGATGAGACAATCTTGGGTTCCATTTCTAACTTTAGCCCTTAGTAAACTGTGCTGTTATAGTTAGCCTCAATTATAAAACGGTGATGATAATAACATCCATAACCTTCTTTGAGTATTAACTAAGTCACTACATGAAATATTCTGCACAATACCTGGTATTAGACATTCAACCCATTAATTTCCCCTTCTGACTCCCAAACTAAAAGTAATATGATATGACCACAGCCAGAAAAGTGGTACTGGAAGAACAAATGTTTACAGAAGTCTGATTAAAAGCAATTAGGAATCTCCTTCCCCATTCATTCATTATCAACAAACATCTTATGATAAAAGAAAAAGCAGCAAACCAGAAAAAGTTTCCATGCTTGTGATATTTAACATTCTACTGGACACAGACAGACCAAAAGTCAATAACTAAATCAGATAATTAAAATAGTGAAAATAGTATGAAAACTTTTAAATGACATTTTAAAAAGGGTACAGAATTCTAGATAAGGCAGAAGTCATATTTGAATTGAAATCTGAAAAACTCATATAAGCCCATCCTATGAAGACCAAAGGAAAGAGCATTAGCATCCTAAGCAGACAAGCATCAAATGCAAAAGGTTTAGGTGGGAAAAGGCTGTGCTCAAGGATCACAAAGAGTGATGAGAGTAAAGGGAGCTATGCAAAGATTAGCAAACAGAGTTTAGAAATTTAAGAAGATACTAGATCAGAAGCTTGTAGGGTTTCGTAAACAGTACGAATTCTTCTAACATTGACAGACAACAATGGCAGGGTTTAAATAGTGGAGGGTCATTATATTATTTTTGAAGACCATTCTGTTTATGAAAAATGAACTGGAGAAGTGTAAGAAAGGAAAGACGAAAAGTTAGGAGGCTAAAGCAGTTGTCTAGGTAAAAGATGACAGTGACCTGGAAAAGAGTAGAATAGCAAAAGTGAATGGAGAGAAAAGGCCAAGTTTGAATAGCAAAACCAAGAGGATCTGCTATTGCATAACAAAAGAGGCATGAAGGAAAGAACTAATCAAAAACAGTTTATAGATGTTGTGTCTTGAACAGGGAGGTAGACAGCAGTATGATTTGCCAAAACTGGGAAGAAAACAGGTTAAAGTAGAAGTGCAAAGGAAATAAAAAGGTCTATTTTGGATATAAAAATTCTGAAATGTCTATTGGAAATGCAGTAGAAGATGAAAAATACACAAACTGGATATATATGACTAAGCAATTCAGGCATAAAATCTGATTCAAAGAAAAAAATTTAACCCTCTGCACTTGAATGTCTCCTATGTGGAGACTACGTCAATCTAACAAACTACTCTCTCTCAGGAGACATAAAAAGATTGCTGGTGGCCTGGCTTGGTGGCTCAGTCTGTAATCCCAGCACTTTGGGAGGCCAAAGCAAGTGGATTGCCTGAGCCCGCGGGTTCGAGACCAGCCTGGGCAACCTGGTGAGACCTTGTCTCTACAATAAAATAAAAAATAGCTGGGCATGGTAGCGCATGTCTGTAGTTCCGGCTACTTAGAAGGCTGAGGCAGAAGGATCACCAGAGCCCAGCAGGTCAACACTGTGAGCATTCATGCCACTGCACTCCAGCCTGTGCGAATGAAAGAGACTCCAGCTCAAAAAAAGAAAAAAAAAAAAAAAAAAGATTGCTGGTGATTATACAGGACAAACTTACGCCAGCACAAATTTTTCAAAAATGTATGTTTCCTTTAAGTTTTCCATTCAAATTGCAAGATAAAGCAAATAAAAAAGATAGATACTGAGATATAACTTATCAGTTGAGAGGTGGTTTTGAGGAATCATGTGTGTGTCCTTCAACATCTTCTTCGAACAACAGATTGGACAATAAATTATGAACTATTAATATGGGAGGAAGAAAACGAGACTGCACTGTCTGTTTGAATAGAAAAACACCAGGTGGAAGACATCAAACAAATTACTATTGCACATGTATCAAAGAACCTGCAAAGCATGTCAGTGACTGTTTCACACATTACTACACGTGAGAAAAATATAAGATATAAAATTATGATTTTTTGTCATAAACAACTTCCTCAATGTCCAAAATTCCATTATAAGTCAAATATCATTACAATAAAATAATTCCAATGCTATACTAGTTCATATGAAGTGATTCGTTGCTCGCTATTTTATAAAAAAGTACAGTTGAGTTGCTGGTAGGTGATCCACAAGTTGTCTCTGAGTGCAAAGTATTAAAATAATAAACATAAAAATATATTTAAGTATGGAAGAAGGCAAAGAACCTGAAAATAAGACAAAGGGGAAATCATTAAAACGCCTTGCAGAGAAGTGACCACTGAGGTAGAAGGGAAAGCAACAGATTACTTCACTATTCAGATAAGTCAATATTGTGTCCATAATTCACCCTTTACACTCTACTGTTGACATAGCAGGACAAGGACTAAATTGTTAACTCCACGGAAAGCCAGAGAAACACATTTCAAACTACATGATGTGCTACACTCTATCCAATGTATTGCTAAAATATCTTCAGCATTTAAAACAAAAAGTATGAAAAAACAGGAATTCTATTCTGAAATTAATGTAATACATTTAAAGCATCTAACAGTGCCGAGCATACAGTGAATCTCAATAAATGTCACCTACCATGACGATTATTTTTACAACTATACACTTTTCAAATAATGTATTTACAGTCACAAGATTTATGAGATAATATATGAGTTCTGAGGCTCCAGACCAGGGGACTCTACAAGTTAACTACACTCTTACTAGGCTCGTCAAACGTATAAAGTTTTATTATGAAACGAATGATACCATTGTGTTAAGTATTACAGCTATTCATACAAGTTAAAATAACATTTTTAAAGGAGGAGAAGTCTTATCTATAACTTCTTGTTAGAGTGAAAGGGGACTGGATAAAAACAATCATACCAATTTTATTCAGAAATACATATATACAGCTTTAGTAAGCTATTTGTGTTTTTCACATTAGGTCTTTAGTGTCAAGGTTCACTTTCACTCCTAAATAGGTATTAAAGTAGAAAAGAGGTTAACACAATCCTTAAAGATGAATAAAAAAGAATAAATAAATGATGCAAATCAAATCCACTACCCAAACCAAACACCAAATCACAACAGTATCAAAACTCTAAAATTTAAAAAAAAAAAAAAATCACAAAATATGACAACAATCTTACGTGGCCTAGATTTTCCTATTACTTTATTACATACAGCATCTTGGAAAAAGAAGCAATCTGAGAATAAACAAAGGAAATCTGACCACTTGCTATTTAAGAAATCATATCTTAAATAATAGCCATGTTCTATCTACCCTGGGTATATATAAAACAGACGTACAATCAACTCTATTCTTCAGAAATCAAGTACTTATGATATATATAAATGTATATATGTTACATATGTACACAGTTTATATATAATATATATAAGCATATATAACTACTTCTATGTCTTTTCACTGGTCATTAGAAAGATTATTAGAGAACAGATAAAGAAGGAGAAGGTTGATACAACTCGTTGTCAGTTATGTTACTCCATTACAACCTTCCAGTGTAGGACACTATCAAGTTTAATGAGGTGCTTTACTTTATTCATTTCTAAATATGAAGCTTTAAATAGACGTAAAAATATAAATACCTTAAAAACAAATTTTATCTTTTTTTTTAACTACAAGGTTTTTGTTCACTTGTTTCAGCCCCAGTTACGGTAGAGTTTTATTTTCCTATTATTTTATTTTCTTTATATCTTGCTTTATTCCACAATGGCTTTGAGATTATTTACAAAAAGTATATAATACAATATTTAAATGAAAGTAAATAGATAAAAGAGGACAAGGACAAAGACTAGCAGACTATAAGGTCTCACAACATTGCAGAAATTTGGCCATTAATTTGGCTCTGAGCATTCTGTTGGCCACAGTAAAAAGATAAATAATAACTTACATCAGGGATCACAAACCCAGGCAGAAGTGGGATGTACAGCAGAAGTAAGCAAGCTAGCAAAGTTTCATCTGTATTTGCAGCTGCTCCCCATTCCTTGCATTACTGCCTGAGCTCTGCCTCCTGTCAGATCGGTGACAGCACTAGATTCTCATAGGTGCCTAGACCCTATGGTGAACTGTGCATGCAAGGAATCTAGGTTGAGCACTTCTTATGAGAGTACAATGCCTGATGATCTAAGGTGGAGCTGAGGTGGTAATGCTAGCGCTGGGGAGCAGCTGCAAATACATTAGCAATGAGCTTTAACTGCACAGAGACTATAATAAATCAACTGACTCCAGATTCATATCAAATCCCTATCAATGAGTGGCAAATGAGTTGATGCACTTCAATTGCACAGCTGCATCTGGTGGAAGGCTTTAAGTCAGAATTTGACATTTATTTTAGTCTGCGCACGGCCCACCCATTATTTTATTTACCTCTTCTATTCACATCTCTTTTTTATGGAGAGCTGTATAATTATTTCTATATATTACAATGTAATAGTAATAAAAATAAAGTGCACAATAAATGTTATGAGCTTGAATCATCCCAAAGCCATGCCCACCCTGTCCATGGAAAAACTGTCTTCCACAAAGCTGGTCCCTGATGCCAAAAAGGTCAGGGACTGCTGGTGTACAGTTTCCAGTATTTAGTGTAAGAACAGAGAGAATATTTGAATGTACAGTTCCTCAAGGAATTAATACTAATATTTAAGGACTAACACAAGATTGAAAGGAAAAATGTATGGCCCATTTTGACAGAGACTATAACAGGTTTTAAAGAAGAAACTTTAAAGTAAAACACAAAGGTATACAAACATAAGGATAACCTATATTCTTTCAACTTCTTAAAATAATAATTTAATGATGAAAAAAGTCAATTCACACACAAATCTACTCGATTGTCAGCAAAGAACTAATTTCAACATCCAAATGCTATCATCATTCAGCACAGGTTTTAGAGTAACTTTTTCAAAATACTATATATATTACCCAACTACTATCTCTAGTACACACTTTTGTTTCTTCCTTACTGTCTGCATCCAATCTATGCCAAAACACTTGACTTTCTCTCTTAAACTATGAAGAGTATAAAATACAAATATAAACAGCTCACCTAAGAATGCATTTTGAATCAATCTTAGAGTTATCTTTTGGAAAAAGGGTTCAGGGCAAGAACTTTTAAGCTCCTTTTAAATCAGGTAATGAAAATCTAATCTCATGAGCAATAATCTTCTTAATCTGTCACTAAATATACACACAAGATATATTTTAGGATAAAATGAACTATTTCTGTTATTTTTAGAATGTGTTACACATTACTAAGTACTCACAAACAAGTGGCACTCTAGGCATGCATGGACCATGAAGCTGGAAAAGACCAAAATTGAATCCTAAATGCATCATTTGCTAGCTAGATTATTTTGGGAAAATAATGTCATCTCCCCAAACCTCAGTTTCCTCATGAATACTCTGTGGGACTGCTGGAAACACCTAACAAAATAAGGACTATGATGGGCTTAGCATATAGTAGGCAATATTTAAATAACTCTTCCGTAAGTTTTCCTTGAGTTTTCCTTTCTCTGTACAATCCAGATAACAGGGCCTCTAAAACATCTCAGGTTCCTACTAATTCCCTAAGAATACCAAAAGCTCTCCTAACTTCATTCTTTAGAGCTTAGAAAGACTAGAATGAATGAGGAAAATTAGGTCTTTGGGAGCATGTGACATATACATATATGTGACATACCATAAAAAGAATGTAATTTAGTCCACATCTGACAAAATTCTGAAAGATACTGATTTATTTTTGCTACTTTGGATGGTAAACTTTTACAGACATTTATTCACCTCTTGAAAGAATTGACTCTCTGCTATAAAACCTGTTAATTCTGATTTAACAGTTCTCCCCTACACTGAGCAGCTTATCAGATATAGAATAATAACAGTTTTCTGCTCGAAGTAGTTTACACAGAAGAGGTGTCAAATGAAAAAAACTGCTTTCTTTATTTATATCTGAATAACTACTGTCATTAACCAAAATAATTCACCTAATCATTACATGCCAAAAGATGTAGAATATACGTAAAATCATTACCCTTTTTATTAGCAAAACTTATCTCCAAAGTCCCCCCACCATTGGCCAGGCACAGTATCTTGCACCTGTAACCCCAGCACTTTGGGCGGCCAAGGCAGAAGGATTGTGTAGGCCAGGACTCCAAGACCAGCCTGGGGAACAAACGGAGACCTCAACTCTACAAGAAACAAAATAACTGGCCAGGCACAGTGGCTCATGCCTGTAGTCTCAGCTACTTGGAAGGCTGAGGCAGGAAGATTATTTAAGCCCAGTAGGTTACAGGATGCAGTGAGCTGAAATAGAGTCAATGCACTCCAGCCTGGGTCACAGAGTAAGATCTTGACTCCTTAAAAAGAAAGGAAGAAGGAGCATCAACACTTGAAATTTTTTGTTAAATCTAATTTTTCCCCCTTAAAGAAAAATGATCTGATGAATAGCAACAGAAATATAAAATACCAACCACCACCACTCAGGAAAAAAAATTATCTTCATTCTGCAGTCATCATTTTTGTCTTGTTCTGTTGCCATGGTTGGAGTACAACAGCACGATCATAGCTCACTGCAACCTCGAACTCTTAGGTTCAAGTGATCCCCCAATCTCAACCTCCATTATACTCATCATTCTTAATGATATCAAAGTACCTGGAAACATTTTTCATCCCTCCATTTACTTGCAAAATCACAACCAAAGAGAGTTAAAAAGCATTCTGCAAGTCCATCTCACCCCACTTAGAGTTATCCAAGAGAGCGGGTCTTCTAGTGACCAACAATGAATACATATAAAGACAGAAGTCAATTTCTGATCACTAAGAAAAAGGAGATTATCTTTAGCTTTCAGTAGAAATAACATCAACTGGATTTAGAGTCTATAATACTCAGAGATTTATCACAGAAACAAAGAACTGACACATATTCTCACTCATAAGTGGACTCTGAACATTTACCATAATTATTTACCATAATTTACCATGATACATGGTAGTAGCCAAAAACTGCTAGTGGAAGCGAGAGAAGCATAAAAGCATAACAACAATAAGGGTACCTGATCTCAAACCAGGCAAAGTAGGGACCAATGGGAGGCTCAAACTTTACCTGTACAATGACGACCACTTGTATACCTAATCCTAAATTGCACCCCACATCTTTAAAATAAAATAAATGCAAAGAAAAAGAAATAAATCAACAAGGAGAATACAAACTTTTACATCATTTATAATATTTTCCCAATATTCAACTAAATGTCCTTACTAGAGGGAAAAAATCCTACAAACTATCAAACTCTAAACATATTTTCTTAGGACACAGGCCCACATGAAGTCAATGTTGGGTGTTTGTTTTTTCCCCCCTTGAGGTATGGAAACTCTACAATGTTTTCCTTGCTCATTCTAGATACACCCAATTCCCACAGAGATGTTATCTTTCTTACAAACTTCAGCAGCATTTCTTTTCAAAATAAAACTCTGAAAGGAAAGCATGTTATAATAAAACACTGAATACAAAGTTTTTCAGAAGATTTTATGTTCGTATGTAGAATGAGCATGCTTAAAATGACTTTCTTCCATAAATTCTAATATAATCACTACATATCCAGTATCACATGTTCAGAGTAAAAGTCTACCAGAAATTTTTTTTTAGCAATCAAATGTCACTTTTGAAAGTTGGGTAGCTTTTAAAGTGATTTTAAAATAAATTTAAAGCCCAGGAGCAGTGGCTCATGTGTGTAATCCCGGCACTTTAGGAGGCCAATAAGAGAGGATCACTTGAGGCCAAGAGTGCAAGACCAGCCTAGGCAACAGAGACAGACCAATCTCTACATAGACACAAAAAAAATCAAAAAAGTAGCTAGGCATGGTGGTTCCTGCCCATAGTCCTAACTACTGGGGAGGCTGAGGTGGAAAGACTGCTTGAGTCCAAGAGTTTAAGGCTACAGAGAGCTATAATCATGCCACAGCACTACAGTCTAGACAACAAAATGAGACCCAGTCAATAAAAAATAATTCAAAAAAGGAAACTGAAGTGATAATTAATACATATCCTTTCAGAAGAGTAAAAGAATTGGTATCATTTTATTATTACTAAGAGGATAAGAACTAATTCTAACAGTGGCAAATAATATACCTCTTTAGGCCTTTTGAGGGAAAAACATGATAAAGAGGAGTTAATCTAAATCTTTTCAATTCCTAAATACTACCTGGATTAGACTCTTGCTTTTCCTACTTTATAATAAAAGATCACATGTTGTTTCCTTTCACTTAGCCTCCTCAATTATTGTATTTATTATCTGTAAAAGGAGACATAAAACAATACCACAAAGAATTGCTGTAAGGATTAAATGAAATAATCCTTACAGAGAACTCAATACACAGTAGGTGTTCAATAAATGATATCTTACAGGAGAGAACACTGACCAGATACTGCTTTCTCATTTTTCTTACGTCAACATTCTTTCTCAAGCTAGACCCACAGACTTTTTTTGAAGGATCAATGGGTAAAGAATTCACAGAAGCAAATTAGATCCAAACCTAATTCGAGCCCAAAGCTACTTGCTTTTCTTTTTGTATTGGTAAAGATTTTAGGGTATAAGTTACTAATAAGTCTTGATCTGAATGACCCAAAGGATCACTTTCTCATGTGAAGACTAGAAAAAAGGACATGCAGAGCCAAACCAGTATCTCCCCAAAAGAGTACAAACATTGCCTTAGATTTCAAATTGAAGTCCTAAAAAAAAATATCCTGCCTCTCTTCTAGCCAGTCTACCCACTGACCACCAATCAGTCAGCCAAGAAGGGTGCCAACAACCCAATGACTAAGGTTCAGGGTAGAGATATAGGTATACAGAGAAAAAAGAAAAGAAAAAAATGGGTAGAGAAATAAGTGCGAACTTCTCCATTATTAACTACCCACTCACATTGCTTGGGAGGCAGTAGATGGAATGTTTGCTTTTAGGAAAAACAGGATCTCACTATGAATCTTGATCCCTCCGCTCTCTAATTTTTTTTTTTTTTTTTTTTTTAGTCAGAGTATCACTGTCAACCAGGCTGGAGTGCAGTGACATACTCATGGCCACCGCAGCCTTGACCTGCTGGGCTCAGGCGAACCTTCTGCGTCAGCCTTCCAAGTAGCTGGAACTACAGGCGTGCACCGCCACGTCCAGCAAATTTTTTTTATTGTAGAGACATGGTCTCACCATGTTGCCCAGGCTGGTCTTGAACCAGTGGAATCAGGCAATCCTCTCACCTCCGCATCTCAAAGTGCTGGGACTACAGGCGTAAGCCATTGCGCCCGGCTGATCCCTCTACTTTCTAAAATGGGAAAGGCACTTCATATCCCCAAACCTCAGTTTCCTCATAAGTTAAAGCAGCTGTCTGACAAAATTATTATGAAGATTAAGTAGGATATACGCTTCCTGAAATACAGCAGACACTCAACTGATCTTGCCTATCCTGTGTCTTTAACTTCCACCGCTGTATTTAGAAAACAAAGAGTAGGGAAGAAGAAAAGCTTTATGCAAAGAGGAAAGAGAAGAAAGAATATATAAATACTATCGTAGATATAAGTGTTAATACTGAAATTAAATTTTAAAAAAAGACAGCCAGGCGTGGTAGCACACGCCTGTAGTTCTGGCTACTTGGAAGGCTGAGGCGGAAGGATCACCGGAGTCCAGCAGGTCGAGGATCCCGGCCACTGCACTCCAGTCTGGGCGACAGAGTAAGACTCCAACTCAAAAAAAAATTTTTTTAAAGAAAAAAGGTCACTTTGGTGAAACTGTTGTCTGATTAAAAATTTGACCTGGTATGGTGACTCATACCAGAACTTTGGAAGGCAAAAGCGAAAGGACTGCCTAGCCTGGGCAACTTGGTGAGACCTCGCCTCTACAATAAATTTTTTAAAATTAGCAGGCTAATATTTTAAACACCTGTAGTTCCAGCTGCTTGGAAGGCTGAGGTCAACAGGTCGAGGCTGCAGTGGCCATGAGTGTGTGACTGTACTCCAGCCTGGGTAACAGAGTGAGACTGACTTGTAAAAAATTGAACTCTGGGGCTGGGCATGGTGGCTCATTCCTGTAATTACAGTACTTTAGGAGGCCAAGGAGGGAGTATTGCTAGATCCCATGAGTTTAAGACCAGCCTAGGCAACACAGCAAGATCTCAGCTCTATTAAAAAAAAAAAAAAAAAAAGGCTGGGATTGGTGACTCAGCCTATAGTGCCAGCACTTTGGGAGGCCAAGGCGAGTAGATTGCCAGAGCCTGCGGGTTTATGACCACCCCAGGCAACTTGGTGAGACCTCATCTCTACAGTAAATCAATAATTAGCTGGGCGTGGTAGTACATGCCTGTAGTTCCGGCTACTTGGAAGGCTGAGGCAGGAGGATCGTCAGAGCCCAGGAGGTCAATGCTGGGGTGGCCATGAGCATGTGTGGGCAACGGAGTAAGACTCTGACTCAAATAAATAAATAAATAAATAATAACAAAGCCTAAAAAACAACAGATTTAACTGTTGTGAAGACCTAATTCAGTGTATCTAAACTTCATAGTCTCAGGATTCCTTGACACCTAAAAATTATCGAGGAACATAAATGTTGCTTAAACAAGTTACTTACTATCTATATTTATCACATTAGAAATTAAAACTAAGAGGCCGGGCTTGGTGGGATTCAGCCTGTAATCCCGCACTTTGGGAGGCCGAGGCAAGTGGATCGCCTGAGTCTGCAGGTTTGAGACCAGCCCTGCAACTGGCAAGACCTCGTCTCTACAATAAATCAAGAAATAATTAGCCAGGCGGGTAGCACGGGCCTGTAGTTCCAGCTACTTGGAAGGCTGAGGCGGAAGAACTGCCAGAGGCCAGCAGGTCAATGCTGGAGTGGCCATGAGCATGCCACTGCACTCCAGCCTGGGCGACGAAGTGAGACTCCAGCTCAAGAAAAAAAAAAAGAAATTAAAACTAAGAAAAAATATAAAAATGTATTAATTTATTCTAAAATAATAATAAACTATATATTAACAAAAGTAACCTTTATTTTAAAAATATAGCCAGGCCAGGCATGGTGACTCAAGCCTGTAGTCCCAGCACTTTGGGAGGCCGAGGTGAGAGGAATGTCTGAGCCCTGGGGTTCCAGACAAGCCTGGGCAACTTGGTGAGACCTCGTCTCTACAATGTAACAAAAAAATTAGCCGGTGCGGTAGTGCATGCCTATAATTCCAGTTACTTTGAAGACTGAGGTGGAAGGATCGTCTGAGCCCAGCAGGTCGACACTGGGGTGGCCATGAGAGTGCCACTGCACTCCAGCTCAAGAGACAGTGTGAGACTCTGACTCAAAATATATATATACAAATAAGTAAAAATAAAAATATAGCCATATAATTTTTTTTTTAATTTAGGGAGACAGTCAGGCACGATGACTCACACTTGTAATCCTAACATTTGGAAGGCAGAGGCAAGAGAACTGCCTGAGCCCAGGGATTCAAGACCAGCCTGAGCAACTTGGTGAGAACTTACTCTACTATAAATCAAAAATTAGCTGGGCATGGTGGCACACGCCTGTAGCTCCAGCTACTTGGAAGGCTGAGGTGGAAGGATCGCCTGAGGTTAGCAAGTTGAGGCTGCAGTGGCCGCGAGCATGCCACTGAGCATGCCACTATACTCCACTCTGGGTGACAGAGTAAGACCCTGACTTTAAAAAAAAAGGGGGGGGGGTAGGGGGAAGAAAAGTGGCATTGTTTTATATTTTTTGCAAATCTCTTTAATAGTTTAATGGAAAACCAGCTGAATTATTTTTTATGGACTTCTGTAATCAATCCATTACAACATGATAAAGTCTATGGAAAAAGTTGGTCTCACACAGACGTGTACCTGCAAAAAGCAAGAATATTTTAATAGTCTTTCCTAATAATTGTGCATATTTTTTTGATTATTTCATCAAAACTCAATAAGTGATACATTTTAAAGGTTAGATGCACTTTCAACTCTAAAACCATATCAAATAACTTTTCATACCGTGTTACATTAAAATCAATTGGTCTATACTACATTTTTATAATTTTTACTCAACCATGATTTTGTAACATCATGTACTAGTCACCTGGAAAATATGAGTACATTAAGCTATATAGCTCTTCCTTGATACATTTCACTGTACAGTATGAAAAATCTTATCTGTTGTTATCACCACTGATCTCATCAGAAAAGTCTATTAAGTACCAGGAAGTTGTCAACTTCAGGGTGTTGGGTGTACGTTTCCAAAATCTAATTTTCATTTGAAAGCTATAATTTTATCACTGACAACAGTTGTCTTTGAAACTGAAATGACAACTAATTGAGCATGCCACTCACTCACACAAGTGTTTGTCATTAAGACCATTATTGGACAATTATACAACAGAAATGCTTTATGCATACCTCCCATTTTACTACACAGAATATAAAAAAGTTGATGTGTATTCAAGGATCAATACTTAATTTTTAAAAAAAGCTTTTGCTATTTCCTCAAAGATACTAGGTAAAAAGCAAAACTGGCATTTTCTTTCTGCTTTTTTTTTTTTTTTTGAGAATGCATGTTGGAGAAAAACACAATCAAATATTAAGTACAGTTTGGTACCACTACCTTAATTTGCGCTAATATGCCAGCAAGTTTTACGCACCACTGATTTTGACAATCAGCGGAAAATGTAAATAAAGTGAAAAAGGCAAAAATACCTTAGAATAATTGTTAAAATAGTTCTGACATCTGTCCTGAACAGCATGAATATGCTGCCCTAAGAAATCCACACTTTCTCATAGGGGCCTGAGACGCCAGGAGAATTTTCAACATTCCTAATATTCAGAATAAACTATCTAGTAGCATAGGAAATCTAGGTGATTATGCCAGGAGCATACTGCTCTAAGCAAATAAGGGCATCAGAGGTGCCCATCAATGTATTTATGCCACATTAATGCAAAAGTGGTCAGCAAATGAGGTCATGAAATAAAAATCAAAGAGTTTTTCATTCACACTGGCAGAGAACCACTGTGCATTTGAAAAAATGAAATATGATTACTCATTAATATTTTTTCTGAAAAAAAGATCAAACTGGCATGTATGCTGGAGTGCCTTCCATAAGCCCATGTCTAGCAAAAGTCTAAAATAAATGTAGCAATGACAGCCTTTTCTACTGTTTTCCCATGGCAACCATTCCATCTGGGCCTTAGGCCATGGTCATGTAACTCTCCTTCTCCTCAGCCCTGGGATCTCACAGTCTAGGACTTTCCCCTACATCCCTCACGCATCAATGCACTTCAAATCACCAGAAAAACAAAGACCCTTTTCTCTCCTTTCTTCTTTCCCTCTTTTCCTTTTCTCCAGCATCAGGTTTAAGTAGCTAAGCATCCACCTCAAGAGATGTCTGTACAGAATGATCTCAGTCTATACAAAGATTCAGATTCACTGAGTCAGTGGCACCAACTAAGTCCAAGAGTTCTGGGTTGAATCATTCATATCCCACACAAACGCCTTAATATATAAACTAGAAAGAATAATCAATCTCAAGAGCACCAACCTTGAAAAGAATGTAAATATACTTCAATTTGAAGCCAAAATTTAACTGAAACAAATCCATTTCAGACTATACCAAAGAGGCTTATTACAATACTTCTAGTAACACTGATATCAGGAGGCAGTTTATTCCCATGAGTTATCTAGAGTACAAATTTTATTGTTTTCATTTTTTAAAAAAATGATTTGCAACACATAGTAGCACTGGTCATCTGAACAAAATATGTATTTAAAGGAAAAAAGGCTTGTCTGGTAAGGCAAATGAACACATTTTACACGTTTGACTTTGACCTCAAACCTCTGTCAGGTATGCCAGCCTGATAAACCCTGATGAACTAGAAAAGACTTTACAGGCCGGGATAATGCCTTATCCTTTCTCCAGCCTCTCAAGGTTCTTTGTAGATTGTGTCTTTGATATCATACACTGAGCATCAAATATGTGAGGGTATTACAATAGTGAATACAATACTATCATTTTTTTTACAATAGTGAATACAATACTATCATTCCCTATTCAAACTTCTTTGTCATATAAAGTCAGCTAGGTTGACTAAATAAACTCATAACAAGTTACACAATATGCATCAATGTACCACAAAACATGGCTCTCCTTCTTTGTTTCACAGAGGAACTAAAGTTTCAAAATACATACAAAATTGTCTTCCATCTCCAACTGTCATCTACTTCTTCTCAGCTTTATGCAAAGCAGTCTCATTCATACATTTTTCACCAGGTTCAACTAAGTAGCATAGAGCCTTCGATTGTACCTCTAAAGTTGGAAGATTCTGATATCAAGTCTTTGTGTGTTCCAAATTTCCAAAAAAACAATCAGATCATGTAGGTTACCAGCAAAATACAAGGCCAGTTTCTCTCGCCCATGCCAGCTTTGGCATGTCTCTTTTTCCTTCCTCTCTTCTTTCTCTAAAAAACTTTGTCCCATTCCTACTATCAGAGTATTTCTCCAACAAAAGTTCCTTTTCAGAATGAAATACTCCTATACTTGACAACTCATACCATATCAAGTTCATCAATCAATGACCACATAGAGGAGACTGTTTCGTGGGGGTCAAAAAACAAAACAAAACAAAATAGAGGCTGGGCACAGTGGCTCACTATTGTAATACTAGCACATGGGAAGAACAAGGCAACAGATTGCTTGTGCCCAGGAGTTTGAAACCAGCCTAGGCAACATAGCAAAACCTTGTCTCTACCAAAAAAATCAGAAAATTACCCAGGCATGGTGGTGTGTACTTGTAGTCCCAGCTACTCAGGAGGCTGAGGTTGGAAAGATCGCCTGACCCCAGGAGGTAAAGCCTGCTAAGAGCTGTAATCTTTGTGATCAAACCACTGTACTCCAGCCTGAGCCACAGAGGGAGATCCTGGCTAAAAAAACAAAAACATAGAAAACAATAAGCTGTTTCAGTTTCCTCAAGATGTCAATCCATCCTTACCAGATGATCACAGTCCCCCTTCAAGACAACTTGCTTCTATTCGCCAGACAAGCTCAACCAACACCTCTGCCATTTTGCCATCTCCTTGGCCTTTCTGCACACCTCCAACACGTTGTCAGCTTCCCCATTTGGATGCTATGTGTGACTCAAGGTATTCTCCTCTGAGGGCTCCGCCTGGGTTTTTATTTGGATGAGCACACTGTCCATCTCCCACAACCAGCTACAGTTCCTCAAATATGTCCTATCGTGCTCCCGGACAAGAACTGCAATACCCTCCCACATCGAGTTGATGACTAGAAGCAGAAACTACTCAAAATCTTCCTCAGGCTCCAGGACCTCCACTTCCTCCGGTGCTTCCACTTTATGGATGTTCAGGGACTGCCTCTTTTCCTGCCACTTCAGAATCACAGTATACATTCTTACACAAATTCCTTGGAGACAGTCCATAGCAGTTACTGCTAGAGTTGAAGCAACCCACACTCTTGCAATAGTATTCCTGAATAATCTTTAACTTTTTATTCCTTTTAATTTTCTGAAGGAATTTCACTTCAGAACTGTTGTGGGAAGAAACGCCTTGTACACACAAAGTGAAGTAGCCCAAATTTGACTTAAGCATTCTAGTTTTCCCACTAACTACCTATGTAATTTCTGGGGCAAATTATAGTCAACATCTACAGACATGCCTCAGAAAGAATGCAGGTTCAGCTTAAGACCACCACGATAAAGCAAATATTTCTCAATAAAGTAAGTCACACAAATTTTTTGGTTTCCCAGCGCATATAATAGTTAGGTTTACACTATAGTGTAGTTTATAAAGTGCAAAATAGCATTAGGCTTAAAAATACAATGCACATATCCTAATTGAAAAATACACTACTGCTCCTTCTGAAACATAATTCTATGAAAAAAATAAACTTAAAAATATATTACTGTTAGAAAATGAAAACAATCATCTGAGCCTTTAGTGGATCGTAACTTTTTTGAGAATAGAGGTCTTGCCTTGATGCTAATGGGTGCTGACCAATGAGAGTGATGATTGCTAAAGGTTGGAGCTGGAGTGGCTGTGGCAATTTCTTTAAAATAGACAACAATGAAGTCAGTCACATAGTTGATTCTTCACTTCACAAAAGATTTCTCTGTAGCGTGTTTGATAGCATTTTACCCATACTTAAACTTCTTCCAAAATAGGAGTCAATCCTCTCAAACCCTGCCACTGCTTTACCAACTAAGTTTATGTAACATTCTAAATCTTTTGTTGTCATTTCAACAATGCTCACAGCATCCTTACCAGGAGTAGGTTTTACCTCAAGAGACTACTTTCTTTGCTAATTAATAAGAAGCAACTCTTAATCTATTAGTTTTATTATGAAATTACAGTAGTTCACTTACATCTTCAGTCTCTACTTCTAGTTCTCTTGCTATTTCCATCACATCTGTAATTAGTTCCTCCACTGAAGCTTGAACCCTTCTAAGTCATCCATGAAGGTTGGATTCAATGTATTCCAAAATCCTGTTAATGTTGATAATTTGATCTCCACTCATTAATCACAAGTGTTTTTAATGGCATGAAGAATAGTGAATCCTTTCCAGGAAGTTTTTCAATCAATCTACATTGCCCAGATCCATCAGAGGAATTACTATATATCCCTGCTATAGCCTTACAAAATGTACTTCTTAAATAATAAGACTTGGCCGGGCTCGGTGGCTCAGTCTGTAATCCCAGCAATTTGGGAGGCCAAGGTGAGTGGATTGCCTAAGTCCACGGTTCGAGACCAGTCTGGGCAACTTGGCGAGACCTCGTCTCTACAATAAATCAAAAAATTAGCTGGGCGTGGTAACACATGCCTATAGTTCCAGCTACTTGGAAGGCTGAGATGGAAGGATCGTCGGAGCCTTGCAGGTCAATGCTGGGGTAGCCATGAGTGTGCCACTGCACTCCAGCCTGGACGACAGAGTGAGACTCCAACTCAAAAAAAAGAAAAAAAAAATAAGAAGAAGAATAAGACTTTAGCAGGGCACAGCAGCTCACACCTATAATCCCAGCACTTTGGGAGGCCGAGGTGAGAGGCTTGCCTGAACCCACAGGTCCAAGATCAGCCTGGGCAACTTGGCAAGACCTCATCTCTATGATAAATCAAAAAATTAGCTGGGTGTGGTGGCACGTGCCTGTAGTTCCAGCTACTTAGAAGGATCACCTGAGTCTAGCAGGCCGACGCTGGGGTGGCCGTGAGCATGCCACTGCACTCCATCCAGCCTGGCCAACAGAGTGAGACTCTGACTGAAAATAATAATAATAATAACAGTAATAATAATAAGACTTTAAAGTCAAAGTAATTCCTTAATCCATGGACTGCAGAAGAACTGTGTTAGTAGTCATGAAGACAACATTAATATCCTTGTACAACTCCAGCAGAGTTCTTGAGTGACCAAGTGCATTATCAATAAGCAGTAGTATTTTTAAAAGGAATACTGTTTTCTAAAAGTAGTTCTCAACAGTCAGCTTAAAATAGTCAGTAAATCATGATATAAACAAATGTGCTGTCATCCAGGCTTTGTTGTTCCACTTATGAAGCACAGGCAGAGTAGATTTAACATAACTATAAAGAACTCTAGGATTTGCAGAATGGTAAATGAACAATGGATTCAAATTAAAATCATCAGCTGCATTAGCCTAACAGGAAAGTTGCCCTGTTCTCTGAAGCTTTGAAGCCAGGTATTGACTTTTCTCTAGCTATGAAAGTCCTAGCTGATTTCTTCTTCCAATAAAAGGCCATTTCGGGCCAGGTGCAGTGGCTCACACCTGTAATCCCAGCACTTTAGGAGGCGGAGGCGAGAGGACTGCCTGAGCCCAGGGGTTCCAGACCAGCCTGGGCAACTTGGTGAGACCTCGTCTCTACAATAAATCAAAAAATTAGCCAGGCACAGAGGCACACACCTGTAGTTACAGCTACTTGGAAGGCTGAAGCAGAAGGATCGCCTGAGCCCAGCAGTAGAGACTGCGGTGGCCACGAGCATGCCACTGCACTCCAACTTGGACAACAAAGTGAGACTCCAACTAATTAAAAAAAAAGGCATTTTCATCTACACTGAGAATTCATTTAGTGTAGACACCTTCATCAGTCTTATAAGCTACACCTTCTGCACAACTCGCTGCAGCATCTCCATCAGTACTTGCTGCTGCAACTCATATTTTTATGTTATAGAGACAGCATCTTTCCTTAAACCTCATGATTCAACCTCTGCTAACTTCAAAATTTTCTTCTGCAGTTTCCTCACCTCTTTCAGTCTTCCCAGAATTGAAGAAAGGGTCTTGCTCTGGTTGACTTTCTGCCTGAAGGGAATGTTGTGGCTGGTTTGACCTTCTACCCAGACCACTCACATTTTTTCCAGATCAGCAAAAAGGGTGTTTTGCTTCCTTATCACTCATGTGTTTACTAAAGTAGCACTTATTTGTTTTTTCTTTTTTTTTTTTTAGTCTAATTCTCACTATGTCACCCAAGTCACCCAGGCTGGAATGCAGTGGCATGATAACAACTCACCACAGCCTAAAACTTATAGGCTCAAGAGATCCTCCCACCTCAGCCTCTTGATTAGCTGGGATTCCAAGTGCAGACCACCATATCCCAGTTAATTTTTTTTTTTGGTAGAGATAAGCTCTCACTTATGTTGTCTAGACTGGTCTCGAACTCCTAGGTTCAAGCGATCCTCCTGCCTTGGCCTCTCAAAGTGCTGGGATTACAGGTGTGAGCCACCATGCCTGGCCCTGAAGTAAGCACTTCCAATTTCCTTCAAGAACTTTTCCTCACTCCAGGGTCAGGCATGATGTCTCACACCTGTAATCCCAGCACTTTGGGAGGCCGAGGCAAGTGGATTGCCTGAGTCTGCAGGTTTGAGACCAGCCCAGGTAACTTGGCGAGACCTCGCCTCCACAATAAATCAAAACTTAGCTGGGTGTGGTAGTGCACACCTGTGTTCCAGCTACTTGGAAGGCTGAGGCAGAAGGATCACTGGAGCACAGCAGGACGACACTGGGGTGGCTGTGAGCCTGCGTGCCACTGCACTCCAGCCTGGGCGACGGAATGAGACTCCAACTCAAAAAAAAAAAAAAAAAGAACTTTTCCTTGCGTTCACAACATAGCTAACTATTTGGTGCAAGATGCCTAGCTTTTGGACTATTTCACCCTTGAACATGGCTTCTTAGCTAAGCTTAATTATTTCTAGATTTGATTTAAAGTGAGAGACATTTGACCACTTTGACCCACAAAGGGTTACTAACCTAATTTCAATATTGTTGTGTCTTGGGAAATAGGGAGGGGTCAAGATAGAGAGAACAGAGGGAAAGGCCTTTTGCTGGAGCAGTCAGAACACACACAACATTTCCCTCTGTTTTGTTTTTTCCAGAGAAAGTGTCTCATTCTGTCACCCAAGCTGGAGTACACTGGCAGGATCATAGCTCACTGCAGCCTCAAACTCCAAGGATCCTCCTGCCTTCGCCTGCAAAGTAACTAGGACTTAGCCTGCTAAATTTTTTTTTTTTTTTAATAGAGACAGTGTCTCACTATGTTGCTCACAATGGCTTCAAACTCCTGGACTCAAGTAATCCTCCCTCTTCAGCTTCTCCAAGTGCTGGGATTACAGGTGTGAGCCACCATGCCCACCCACAACATTTCTCACCATTTTATGGCTACAGCTTATGGCGCTCCAAAAGAATTACAATATAAGTAACCACTGATCACCATAAAAGATGTAACAACAAAAAGTTAGAAATATTACAAGAAATAAAAAATGTGACACAGAGACAAGAAGTGAGCACATGCTGTTGAAAAACACAGCACCAACAGATTGGCTCAATGCAGGGTTGCCATGAAACTTCAACTTGTTAAAAAAAAAAATACAAGCCGGGCTCGGTGACTCAGCCTGTAATCCGGTGCCTTGGGAGGCTGAGGTGAGTGAATTGCCTGAGTCCGCGGGTTTGAGACCCACCTGGGCAACTTGGCGAGACCTCATCTCTACAATAAGTCAAAAAAATTAGCCGAGCGTGGTAGCGCGCCTATAGTTCCAGCTACTTGGAAGGCTGAGGGGGAAGAATCGCCGGAGCCCAGCCTCGCCAGCAGGTCGAGGCTGCGGTGGCCAGGAACGGCCACTGCACTCCAGTCTGGGCGACGGAGTGAGACTCCAACTCAAAAAAAAAAAAAAAAAATATCTGTGAAGTGCAACAGACTCAAGCACAATGACATCAGGTATGCCTGAAAAAGCACATGTTCCTAAACCTGAAAATGAGGACAATAATAGCACCTTCTTCAAAGAGTTGATGTGCAGTTTAATGTGATAATATATTTAAAGGATTTAACTCAGTGCATGGCATATGATAGGCACACAACAAACCACTGCTACTATTAAGAACTCTAAGAGCAACCCTCTTTCTAATATAAAGGTCAAGACGAGGTATAACAGTTCAATAGCACTTGTACCAATGACAAAATAACAGAGATTTTCCCTCAGATATCAACCATATTTTTTTTTATTTTTTATTTTTTTATTGTTTGAGTTGGAATCTCACTCTGTCGCCCAGATTGGAGTGCAGTGGCCACTCCCGGCCACCGCAGCCTCGACCTGCTGGGCTCCGGCGATCTTTCCACCTCAGCCTTCCAAGTAGCTGAAACTACAGGCGTGCGTTACCATGCCCGGCTAATTTTTTTGATATATTGTAGAGATGAGGTCTCACCAAGTTGCCCAGGCGGGTCTCGAACCCGCGGGCTCAGGCAATTCACTCACCTCAACCTCCCAAGGCACAGGATTACAGGCTGAGCCACCAAGCCCGGCATCAACCATATATTTATATATCTGAGTAATTGTTCACCATGTGTAGTATGTTCCCTTCTTAGAATATGTGAAAACCAAGCTTTACTATCTAAACATTTAGCATATGTTCGGTTTAATACTGAGATTATTAAACAGAACATTAAAAAGGTCACATACTTTCCAGCAGACATTGGGTAGCATCAAAGGCACTCACTACATTTACCTTAACAAATGACTTATCTAGGGGAAAAATTTGTGACAAATGAGGAAATAAAATAGTCACGAAAAAGAGATTAAGATACTGCCGTTCAACAAAATCTCTTAAAAAGGCAAATACATCAAAGCCGTATGAGTGGTGTACAAATATTTGTTAAATAACAGATAACTCTAGAGTATTGTAAAATATAGTGATAAAGTTTACACATTCAAAAGTAACATTTATTAAAAAATTAACTCTTGCTTATTTCATCTTGATGGATTACTTCTACATAAGAAAAGTACAGGACAAAGGAAACCCTACTAACATTAGTCTTTTGAACTGACGCAAAAGACATTCTTAAATTATCCACACAGTGGTCTAAATTCTCCACTTCATCTTATCTAATAAAACATAAAAACACTGAGTAATTTAAAAACCATCTGACAATGGTGAAAGATTCCTGTATTTCATGAATTAATACCAAGTACCAATGAGTTAGATGAGGTATAGCCATACCAAAAAAAAGGCAATAATGTTTATTTTTACTGTAGTTTTTAAATGACAGAGAATAATTTCACCAAGACCAAATTCTGAACTGTGGCACTTAGCTATAAACAGGGCACTTTCTTTATTCAAATAAACACAAGAAAAGCTTTGCTTTGCATTGTTCATTACAAGTAATTGGATTTTTCTTTTGCAATTATTTGCTTTTAAATAAGGAGGTAGAATTCTCAAAACGATACAGTTGTTGCTGCAAAGCATGAACAATGAGAGTGGGGGTGGTTAAAGAGAAAAGACTAGTGCAAAGCCCTAACAAAGGCCTCCTATACTGGCCATGGCTAAATCCCGAGGATGAAAGCACTCTTTGTTTTTCTGGTCAATGGGAGGCCTTTCAGTGTCCCAGCATATAGTAAAAAAATAAAAATAAAAAAGCAGGAAAGCAGGAAGATGGGGAGTCTGTCTCTTTAGGGGATATCTCCTCAGCTGCCTGGCTACAATAAGGACAAAGATCACATGGACACAGAAAAGCTTTCCAAGCATGTAGCTTATAAAGTAAACACAAACCAGTAAAAAATAACTCATGTACCCTGCCTTACACTACATCTCACTATTCTATTAAACAAAATTCCAGGAACTGCCTTTGTATTTTACATTGACCCTTGCAATCTAGTTCACTGAGAAAACTGCAGAGGAAAGAAAGTCTTTTGCCTCCAGTTTGAACTTCAGCAATGATAAACTCACTCTTTTGCTTGAGGAGACATCAGAAAAGTTAAACTTAAGGAAGACATTTTATTTGCTTGTTCATGTGTTTTTCCAAGAACATGAAACAAAAAAAAGGTTCTCTAACGAAACAAAAGGTTATTCTCTAACTAAGTTAATAATTCACAGCTGGGCTCAGTGGCTCAGCCTGTAATCCCAGCACTTTGGGAGGCTGAGATAAGTGGACTGCCTGAGCTAAAGGGTTTGAGACCCACCTGGGCAACTTGATGAGACCTCGTCTCTACAATAAATCAAAAATTAGCCAAGCGTAGTAGCGCGCGCCCATAGTTTGAGCTACTTGGAGGATGAGGCGAAAGGATCGCCGGAGCCCAGCAGGTCGAGGCTGCGGTGGCCAGGAGCATGTCACTGCACACCAGTCTAGGCAACAGAGTGAGACTCCAACTCAAAAAAATAAAAAAATTCAGTATTTTATTAGGCTTTTCACATATAAGCAAATACCACAGGTTCATAATTGGAAAGCTCACATTTCAGTAAAAGCATACTTGCCTTGAAAATAGTAAAATTGGCCAGGCATGGTGGCTCACGCCTATAATTCCAGCACTTTGGGAGGCCAAGGTGAGAGGCCTGTCTGAGCCCAAGGATTCAAGAGTAGCCTGAGCAACTTGGCGAGACCTCATCTCTACAATAAATAAAATTTTAAAAAATAGCCAGGCATGGTGGCGCGTGCCTATAGTTCCAGCTACTTGGAAGGTTGAAGTTGAGACTGAGGTGAGTGGATTGCCTGAGCCTGGTTGTTCGAGACCAGCCTGGGCAACTTGGCAAGACCTCATCTCTACAATAAATAAAAAAATTAGCCAGGCGTGGTAGCGTGTGCCTGTAGTTCCAGCTACTTGAAAGGCTGAGGCGTAAGGATCGCCAGAGCCCAGCAAGTTGACACTGGGGTGGCCGTGAAAATGCCACTGCACTACAGCCTTGGCGATGGAGTGAGACTCCAGCTCAAAAATAAATAAATAAATAAAAATATTAAATAAATAAAGTAAATATGTCTTCATTACTGGAAATTTACTTTTCTTTTCTTTTCTTTTTGTTTTTTGAGTTGGAGTCTCACTCTGTCGCCCAGACTGGAGTGCAGTGGCCGCTCCCGGCCACCGCAGCCTCAACCCACTGGGCTCCGGCGATCCTTCCACCTCAGCCTTCCAAGTAGCTGGAACTACAGGTGCGTGCTACCACACCTGGCTAATTTTTTGATTTATTGTAGAGATGAGGTTTCGCCAAGTTGCCCAGGTGGGTCTCGAACCCGCGGGCTCAGGCAATCCACTCACCTCAGCCTCCCCAGGCAAGGGATTACAGGCTGAGCCACCGAGCCCGGCTGGAAATTTACTTTTCAAAATCCAACCCCTTGACTATGTTTATGTATGTGTATGGCTGACTTTATACAAAGCTACACTGGAATTCACTCATAAGACAAATTAGATTGTAAATGCATTTTAATAAAGTTAATTCTGAAGTCTATCTTTTTTTAACTATAAATTGTTCTTAATATTACATTAAGAATTACCCACTTCCATCATTTAAGTTGAATTAGCATGAAACTACAGAAACAGAAACTTGGAAGAGTCTCAGGAGATAATCATACAAAATGAGTAGCTAACTAAATGAAAAGGAAAAAAAGACTCAGAGAAATTAAGTAACCTCCTGAAGGTCACACAGCTGAAACTCCTTTATAATGACACTACAGAATAAAGAGCCAAATTCACATACAGTTGCCAACCTCATTTCTACTGGGTCATGATTTGCAAATGAATGAATTTACTAATATTCCCCAAGGGTCAGTAAATTTTCTGGAAATCATGCTGACTCGTGAAATAAAATGGTATTTCAGTGAGAATAAAGAGATATAAACCAGGCTCGGTTGCTCAGCCTGTAATCCCGCGCCTTGGGAGGCTGAGGTGAGTGGATTGCCTGAGCCCGCGGGTTCGAGACCCGCCTGGGCAACTCGGCGAGACCTCATCTCTACAATAAATCAAAAATCAGCCGGGTGTGGTAGCGCGCGCCTGTAGTTCCAGCTACTCGGAAGGCTGAGGCGTAACTGCACTCCAGTCTAGGCGACAGAGTGAGACTCCAACTCAAAAAAAAAAAAAAGAGATATAATAAACACAAAGAATGTTAGCTAATTGGCAAATAAAATAAAAAATTAATTATTATATACTTTGAAAGCAGGACAAAGAAAACTAGAAACCACAACCATAGCCTGTAGATCTGTAGATGCCCTGTGCTAGTAACTATAAACTAAGTTTTTTTTTTAAGAATCACAAGAACTAGCCGGGCTCGGTGGCTCAGCCTGTAATCCCGCGCCTTGGGAGGCGGAGGTGAGTGGATTGCCTGAGCCCGCGGGTTCAAGACCCAACTGGGCAGGCGAAACCTCATCTCTACAATAAATCAAAAAAATTAGCCGGGCATGGTAGCGCGCGCCTGTAGTTCCGGCTACTCGGAAGGCTGAGGCGGAAGGATCGCCGGAGCCCAGCAG
>CAUYQG010037345.1:0-13010 GCA_963574415.1 Tarsius wallacei | reverse complement strand
TGTCCCTCTTTCCCTCAAACTTTGATTCTTGGACCTTTGGTCTCTTTTATATAGTGCATCTTTCAACTTCCACTTCCCTTCCCCAATAGGATTTAAAAATGTAGAGCTCAAGGATAGATGAGCATTGACCTTGGAATGCGATTTGGGGGACTTGGATTTTAATCTTGCCCCTTCTTCTTGGTCTGCTTCCTCTTGGGTATGGGTTCTCTCTAGGGCCTCGGTTTATTCAACAGTAAACAAATCAACAAGGGTGCCTGAACGAAGCACATTTCTACACCTAACCCTTAACTGTACCCCACAATATCATCATAAAAAATATTGAATAATAAAGAAATGCAACTGTCTTTTGCATATTGATTTCATAACTTGAGACTTTACCAAGGTAGCTTATCAGTGCAAAGAAGCTTTTGACAGACTTCCTAGGGGTTTTGAGGTATAAAATCGCAGAGTCTACAAAAAGGGACAGCTTAACTTTCTTATTTCCTTTTTGGATATCCCCGATATCCTTCTCTTGTCTAATTGCTCTGGGTAAGACTTCTAGTACTATATTAAACATGAAGTGTGAGAGTTAGCATCCTTGCCTTGTTCTTGTTCTTAGGGGAAGTGCTTCCAACTTTTGCTCATTGAGCAAAATATTTGTTGTGGGTTTATTACAGATGGCTCTTACCATTTTGAGGAATGGTTTTTTCTATGCCTAGTTGCACAAGGGTTTTTAATCTAGAAGAGATGCTTGATTTTGTTGAATGCTTTTTTTTTTTTTTTTGCATCTAATGATATAATCATGTAGTTCTTGGTTTTAAACCTGTTAAAAGTGCTGAATTCTGTTTATGGTCCAGAATTCAGCATTTTTAACAGGTTTAAAACCAAGAACTACATGATTATATCACTGAACCAGACCTGTATCCCAGGAATGAATCTCACCTGGTGATGATGGATGATCCTTGAGATGGTTGTTGGATCTGATTTGCTATAATCTTGTTACGACTTTTTGGATCTATGTTCATCGAGGAGATTGGACTGTAATTCTTTCTTGTTGGGTCTTTGCCAGGTTTGGGTATCAGTATGACATTAGTGGTATGAATTTTTCAGGTCAGCCTGGGCTTTGAGATTGTCTGCTCAATGGGTTGGCTAGTTGAGCCCCTGAGAGTGTCAGCTCGATGGGCTGCAAGCCTAGCCCCAGGAGTGGTTGCTCTAATGGGCCCCCAGAAGTGTCTCAGTTTCAGAGTCTCACCTTCTGCAGGCAGTTCACTTGATTTAACTGACTCCAACGGCTGGTAAGCCAGACTCCAGTGTGCACAGCTCTTCGGCTCTGATGGTCTTCTACAGCTCATCAGGTCTGGATTCTTGTCTTGCACCAAGAAGGAATTAGGGATACAGACAGCTGGAAGTGGAGAAAGCAGGATTTACTGAAATGATAGAAAAGCTCCAGAGTGGGAGGAGACCCAAGGGGGTTGTTGAGTTGGAGCTGAAACCTGGTTCTTACATAGCCCTAAGATTGAGATTGAGCCGATTGGTTAGCATTAGCTGTAAACTGATTGGTTGTTTTCCAATCTTGGCAGCAGGAAGTCTGTTACTTTGTTACTGGAGGACCTGCCTTATCTGTGTGCCCAGTTGTTTTCCAGACATCTCCTCCCAGTTTGTTACTTTGTTACTAGAGTACCTGCCTTGTCTGTCTGCCTAGTTGTTTACTAGCTACCTCCTCTCTCATTAGCTTCATAAAATGATTTGGAGAGAATTCCATTGTTCTCGATTGCCTGGAATACTTTTAATAAAATTGGTATCAGCTCCTAGGATGAGAAAGTATTTATAAAGTCATGCATCCAGAACCCTAGAATCACCCGATTTTAGATCTGAAGAGTCATCGGGAACTATATTTTAGCCTCCTTATTTTTAAAAAATGGTATGCTGTGTTATTTTATTATCTCTAACCTCTATGTTCTTTTACATGTTTTAGATTTTACAAAATAGGGCCCACTATATAGTTATTGTTGCTCTTGCTTAGTCAAGCTCAACCTATGAGGTTTATTTTTTTCTTGTTAACCAGTGAACATTTGGCAACTACCATGTAGGCACTAGGAATACAGCAGAGAATAAGACAGGCAAGGTCTTTTCCCTCTTAAAACTTCTACTATAGTTATAGAATGGACAGTAAACATAACATAAAAATAAAAGTAATTATAGATTGTTATTATGTTGTGAAGAAGGAAAAAAGGAAGATGTATGATGGGGAATACAAAGGAGACTGGCCTTAGTCAGGGGTTGTATTAGTTTCCTAGGGTTACCTCTTCCAGTTTCTGGTGGTCCTGGGCTCTACCTCTTTCTTGGCCTCTGGCAGTATCACTCCAATCTCTGTTTCCATGTTCACATGGTATTCTCTTTGTCTCTTTTTAAAATTTTAAATAAGGGGTACATGAACAGATTTGTTACATGGGAATATTGTGTGATGGTGAGGTTTGGGCTTCTATTGAACCCATCACCCAAATAGTGAGCACAGTACCCAATAGGTAGTTTTTTTCAACCCTTTCCCTCCTTCCCCTCTTTAGGAGTCCCCAGTGTCTGATGTTCTCATTTTTATGTCCATGTGTGACCAGTGTTTAGCTTCCACTTAGAAGTGAGAACATGTGATATTTCATTTTCTGTTTCTGCATTCATTAGTTTAGAATAATGACGTCCAGCTGCATTCATGTTGCTGTAAAGGACATCATTTGGTTTTCTTATGACAGTGTAGAATTTCATTGTGTATATGTACCATATCCACCATTACTGAGCACCTAGGTTTGTTCCTTGCCTTGCATTTGAATAGAACTATGGAAAACATACGAGTTGCTGGGCACGGTGGCTCATGCCTGTAATCCCAGCACTTTGGGAGATAAAGGTAAGAGGATTTCCAAAGTTCAGGGGTTCAAGACCACCCTGGACAACTTGGTGAGACCTCATCTCCACAATAAATAAAAAAAGTAGCCAGGCATGGTGGTGCATACCTGTAGTCCCAGCTACTTTGGAGGCTGAGGCAGAATGATCGTCTAAGTTCAGGAGGTCAAGACTGTGGTGGCCATGATCCTGCCACTGCACTCCAGTCTGGGCTACAGAGACTCCTACTCAAAAAACAAACAAAAAAGACCCAGTGCTTGGAAAAACATACAAGTGAAAGTGTATTTTTGGTAGAATAATTTATGTTCATTTGGGTATATACCCAGTAATGGAATTGCTTGGTCTTGAGGTAATCCTATTTTTAGTTTTTTAAGAAATCTCAGACTGCTCAAAAGAGACTGAACTAGTTAATGTTCACAAAAGCAGTGTGTGATCATTTCTCTTTCTCCACAATCTTACCAATATCTGTTGTCTTTTAACTTAATAATAGCCATTCTGACTGGTGTGAGATGGTATCTCTCTGTGGTTTTGATGTTCATTTCTTAAATGATTAGTGATGTTAAATATATGTTTTATATGGTTTTTGGCCACTTGTATATATATTTCTTAGAAGTGTCTTTTTATACCTTTTCTTCATTTTTTAATGGAGTTCTTTTTTATGATCCTCTCAATTCTTATATTCTCTGGATATTCGTCCTTTGCTGAATGCATAGTTAGCCAATATTTTCTCCCATTCTGTAGGATGTCTATTTACTCTGTTGATGGTTTCATTGGCTGTACAGAAGCTCTTTAGTTTGATCATGTCCCACTTGCCAATTTTTGTTTTTGATGTATTTGCTCTTGAGGACGTAGACATATATTCGTTGCCTAGGCCAATGTCTGAAAGAGTGTTTCCCAGGTTTTCTTTTAGGATTTTTGTATTTTGAGGTCTTACGTTTAAGTCTTTAATTCATCTTGAGTAATTTTTGCATATAGTGAAAGGTAGAGGCCAAACTTCATTCATCTGCATATGATTAGTAAGTTTTCCCACCACATATGTTGAATAGGGTGTCTTTTCCTCAATGTCTATTTTTGTCAGCATTGTCAAAGATCAGTTTCTTGTAGGTGAACAACTTTATTTCTGGGTTCTTTATTTTATTGCATTGATGGTTTATGTGTCACTTTTTGTATCAGTATTATGTTGTTTTGAATACTGTAGCCTTGATTTGAAGTTTGAAGTTAGGTAATGCGATACCTCCAGCTTTTTTCTTTTTGCTTAGAATTGTTTTGGTTATTTGGGCTCTTTTTTGTTTTCATATGCATTTGAAAGTTGTTTTTCCAAGTCTGTCAAAAATGATGTTGGTAATTGATAGGCATTGTGTTGAATCTTCAGATTGTTTTGGGCAGTATGGACATGTTAATAATATTGATTCTTCCAATACATAATCATGGAATGTTTTTCTATTTGAAAGACTTTCTTGATATCTTTTAGCAATGTTTTGTCATTCTTTTTGTAGGTATTTTACACCTCCTTTGTTAAATGTATTGCCAGGTATTTGTGTGTGTGTGTGTGTGTGTGTGTGTGTGTGTGTATGTGTCTATTGTCTAATGAGATTGTAGTGATTTGGTTCTCAACTTGAACATTTTGGTGTATAGTAAAGCTACTGATATTTGCACATTTATTTTACATCCTGAGACTTTACTGAAGTCACTTATCAGGTCTAGGAGACTTTTCCTGGAATCTTTACTGGTTTTTTTGATACATAATTATATTATGTGCAAAGAAAAATAATCTGACTTCCTCTTTTCCTATATGTGCAAATTTTAATATTTCTTCTTGTATGGTTGTTCTGGCTAGGAATTCCAGTATTATGTTATATAGGAGTGGTGACAGTGGAAATTCTTGACTTCTTCCAGTTTTTAGGGGAAATGCTTCCAACTTTTGCCCATTCTGTATAATGTTGGCTGTGTGCTGTCATAGATGAATCTTATTATCTTGAGGTATGTTCCCTCAATGCTTAGGTTGAAGGTTTTTATCATATGTTGGATTTTATGAAAAGGTTTTTCTGCATCTATTGAGATGATTATGTGGTTTTTAATTTTATTTATGTGCTAGATCATGTAGATGTATTTGTGTATGTTAAACCACCCTTGCATCCAATAATAAAACCCACTTGATTCTGATGAACAATCTTTTTGGTGTGCTTCCTGATCCAGTTTGCTAGTATTTTTTTGAGGATTTTTGTGTTATGTTCATCAGGAATATTGCTGTAATTTGTTCTTTGTTATACCTTTTCCAGATTTTGAAATCAGGATGATACTGGCTTCATAGAATGCCTTAGGGAAGAATCCTTACTTCTTGATATTTTTGGAATAGTTTCAGTAGGATAGGTACCAGTTCTTTCTTTTATGTCTGGTAGAATGTGGCTGTGAATCCATCTGGTCCTTGTAGTTTTTTGGTTGGTAGCTTTTTATTACTGTTTCAAATTTGTGACTCAGTATTGGTCTGTTCAAGGTGTCCATTTATTCCTGTTTCAATTTTGGAAGGAATTTGTCCTTCTCTTCTAGATTTTCTAGCTAATGTGCCTAGTTGTCTCAGAATTTTTTGTATTTCAGTGGGATCATCTGTAATGTCACCTTTTTCATTACTGATTGTACTTAATTGGATTTTTTCTCTCTCTCTTTTGTTAATATGGACAGTGGTCTGTCAATCTCACTTATCCTTTCAAGGAATTTATTTTTTTTTCATTGACTATTTGTATTTGGGGGGGATTCAATTTCATTGAGTTCTACTATGATTTTGTTCTTCTGCTAGCTTTGGGTTTAGTTTGTTCTTATTTTTCTAGTTTTTTAAGGTGCAATATTAGTTTGCTTATTTGAGATATTTTATCCTTGTGATGTTGGTGTTTAGTAATATAAACTATCCTCTTAACATTTTGTTTTTGCAGCCCCACAGAGGTTTTGGCAAGTTGTGTTTTTATTTTCATTTCTTTCAAAGAATATTTAATTTTTTTTCTTGCATTTACTGTTTACCCAAGCCACCTAGGAACAAGTTTTTTTGATTCTTTATATTTGTGTGCTTTTTGAGAGATTCTCTTGGTATTGATTTCTATTTTTATTCTGCTGTGGTAAGAGAAGATGCATAGTAGAATTTTACTTTTTGAAATTCATTAAGTCTTGATTTATGGCAGAGCATTTGATTAATCTTAAAGTATGTTCGATGTGCAGTTGAGAAGAATGCCTGTTCTGTTGTCGTTTGGTAAAATAGTCTGTAGATGTTAATTAGGACCATTTGGTCAAGCACTGAATTTAAGTCTAGAATTTTTTTAGTTAGTTTTCTGCCTAGATAATCTGTCTAAAGCTGTTAGTGGGTGTTGAAGCTCCCCATTATTACTTTTTGGCTATCTCAGTCTTCACTTAGGTCTAGTAGTAATTGTTTTATAAATCTGGATGCTCCAATGTTGGGTGTGTATATATGATTTAGGATAGTTAAGCTTTCTTGTTGGATTGAAGCCTTTATCATTATGTAATGGCCTTCATTATCCTCTTTTTACTAGTTGGTTTAAAGTGTGTCTTATCTGATACAAGAATGGTTTTGCACTTGCATAATAGATCTTTCTCTATCCCTTTACTTTGAGTACATGGGTGTTGCTAGAAGTGAGGTGGGTTTCCAGAGGGTAGCAGGAAGAAGAGGCTTTATTTTTTTAATAGACTTTGACACTCTATGCTCTTAAGTGGGGGCATTTAGGCTGTTGAAATTCAAGGTTACTATAGATATGTGGGGTATTTTTTCTGCTACAGTGTTAACTACTACTTTTGTGGCTGCTTTACAGAGTCTGTGGGTGACAGGCTTACATGTGCTTTTGTATTAGGAGAAATCATTCTTTCATTTCTGTGTTCATTTCTATGTCTAGAATTCCCTTAAGCATCTCCTGTAGGGACTTGTG
Organism: Tarsius wallacei; assembly: GCA_963574415.1. Taxonomy (NCBI): domain Eukaryota; kingdom Metazoa; phylum Chordata; class Mammalia; order Primates; family Tarsiidae; genus Tarsius; species Tarsius wallacei. The sequence continues at coordinate 6,213 of CAUYQG010037345.1, read as the reverse complement.
TGGTGGACTTTGTGACTGCTTGTCTGAGAAAGACTATATTTCTTCTTTGTTTTAGAAGTTGAGTTTGGTGGAGTAAGAAATTTTTAGCTGGAATTTCTTTTCTTTATGTATGCTAAAAATAGGCCCCCAATATATTATGTCTTATTCGATTTCTGCTGAGAGGTCTGCTGTTAGCTCAATAGGTCTCCTTTTGTAGGTTATATGGCGCTTTGCTCTACCTGTCTTTAAGATGTTTTCATAACAATTGGAGTGATACATGAATTTGCATGCCATCCTTTTACAGGGCCAAGTCAGTCTGTATTGTTCCAGTTTTAGTATATATGCTGCCAAAGCAAGCATAGATTCCTCATAGACAGAAAAATTGAGGCCTTGTCATCTTACCTCTGTCTTCTCAGGGTCACATGGCTGGTAAGGAACAAACTGGGACTAGATCCCAGGTTTTGGTCTACAGGCTCATGGGTCTTCCTTTCCTGCTGTGAAAACTGTCTTACCTAGGCCATATCAGGAGTGAAGTCCAAAAGGATGCTCCCCTCCAGAGTACAAAAAAAAAAAAAATAATCTAACTTATGAAACTCTAGGAAGCTCTAGGCAGGCCATTTCAACTTCTTATTTTGAAAGAGAAGACAAAAACCAGCAGTGGAAGGCAGGCATGTCCTACAGCTTCACAGGCCCTAGATTTCTTCCTTTATAACTTTCTCTCACCCATCAGACTTACTGCCTCCCCCTTTCCTTAGAGTTCAAATCCAATTCTACTCTGAATGTCTCTAATCCATACAGTGCTGGTGGAGTGGAACTCAGGCTGGATTTCTTCCCACCTGAGCCTTCGTGGTCATTTGCCCTTATGAAGTACACAGACCAAATAACCTTATACAAAGGACCTGGTCAACCTCAGGCTTGAGAAACAGCCCACTGGAATCCATCTTGCTTTTCAGTGCACACTCAGCCCTACATATATCAAGGGAGTTTTTGTTCCTACTGAAAAGCACTTTGGCAGATGCTTTGGTGGCCTGCCCATCTCTCTTACCACTTCACCATTTATGAATGTCAAGCCACCAGCACCTGTAATTTTTTGTTCCTGAGTTTCCTCTAGGGTAAAAACCACTTTTTCTGCCTATATAGTAAGCTAGCATTCCAGGACTCATAATATAAAGAGTAGATTTTACATTTCACCACAAAATAGTATGTGAGATGATAAATTTGTTAATTTGCTTTATTTAACTTTTAACAATATGAACATATAACAAAATATCACATTGTACTCAACAAATATATACAATGATTATTTTTCAATAAGAAAATGTATTCAGGTGCCAATTTAAAAAAATAAAGTTTTAATTCTTTCACTTTAAACTCTTAGTTATTAAATCTATAAATATTTAGTGGCTTGGATAGTGCCTAACACATTGTATGTGCTGAATACTAACCACTTTGTCAAGTTATATTTTGTTCATAGCATTCTTCAAATAAAACATTATCTTGCATTTGTTCATATTACATTTTTTCTTATCTATATATTAATGAAATAGGAAGTAGGCTTAGTTTTTCTTCTTTATAAATGCCAAAGTCAAATGGCTGTTTTATGCTGTTCTTTATATTCAGTAACCTATTTGTCTCAAATGGTAAACAGTGTTAAGTAAAACAATTTTATTTATATTCTTCATTCTAATAATTTTAAAAATAAGTCATTTATTGATTGGGCTCAAGTCTCATTCTATATTTTCAGTCCAGATTATTCCATGTCAAGTGCCTAGGTTATTAACTTTTATGAAATATTATGAAATAAAAATGAACATCTTGTTAGGCATAAGTAAAGAAAATTGAAGAAACAGATTCCATTAATAGGCATATATATGTATGTGGCTGTATATATATAATTAAACAGAATACATGAATAGCTATATAACAAAGTTAAAATAGCAATTAAAATGTTTTTATATAAGTTATCTTCATGTCAAATTGCTTAAATTGTAAATTTTTTTTTTAATTGGAGTCACCCAGGATGGAGTACAGTGCCATGCTCACAGACACCCCAGTGTCGACCTGCTGGACTCAGGCAACCCTTCCACCTCAGCCTTCCAAGTAGCTGAAACTACAGGCATGTGCTACCATGCCCGACTAACTCTTTAATTTATTGTAGAGATGAGGTCTCACCAAGTTGCCCAGGCTGTTCTCGAACCCATGGGTCCAGGCAATTCACTCACCTCAGCCTCCCTAAGTGCTGGGATTATAGGCTTGAGCCATCACGCCTGGCCCTAAATTGTAAATTTTATCAACATCTAATTAAAACTTATACTGGATTTCTCGCGAGATGGCTATGGGTTAGACTGTGAGAGTCTCCACAAAAGTGAGTGTCCATAAAGACTCTCTGTGTGAGTCGGTGTGTGCTGATGGGTGAGTGAAAGTCCATCTGAGGGGAGACTTGGATTCATGCACTTGGGGCTCTCCTCCCAAGGTGACTACAATCCCCCACCGTCCTGAGATTGGAGCCACTGATGTGCTCAGAATTGTCTGCTGTTCTGGGGCTCTCCTGAGAAAAGTCTGCCAAATATAGCTGATCTCCATCACCTGGAGCCTTGGTCCACACACCTGTGACAGCAAAGCAGTGGAGCCCCAGATCTGTAGAGACAGCAATCAGGGAGAGCTGGAGAGGAGCCACATCACCCAAGAGAAAACCCAGCTGGAGCCATTTTCTCTGTCCTCACATCAGGCAGAGACCTGCATTGCCCTGCCCTGCCTCCAACCTGGGACCTAGAGGTTATCTCATCAAACTTGGAAAGATAGATGCCCCTCCCCTACACTGAAACAGGCACAGACACATCAGATCTGAGTGGGAGACTTGAGAGCAGTGGGCTGGGTGAGTCCAGATCCGATCCACTCTCCTCCCATAAAGTCCATGGGGCATCTGACGCATGCTGAAAGCAACCCTATCAACCTGCACTGAGAGCAGGAGGGAGAGACTGGATACCAGAACTGAAAGAAGTTGACGTTACAGGAACTGCCTCACAGCAAGTTTTGGTTTTTGTTTGTTTGTTTGGTTTGTTCTGCTTGGTTTTTTTTGCTTGTTTGTTTTTTGTTTTAGTTTTATGGGTATTTTCTTTTCCTCTTCCCTCTTTCTGTTTTTCATTATGCTTTCATACTTGCTTTGTTTCTGTTATTGTATTTTTTTTTAGACTTTCTGTTTGTGTATGGGTATTTTTGAGGGTGAGTACATCAATATGGGGCTTTTGTTGGTTTAAGTGTTTGTATGATTGCCTGTATCTTTTTTTTAAAAAATCTTTTCTGTCTCTGTTTGTGTTTCTTTTCATTTGTTAGTTGGTACCTGTCTGTTTTCCCTCTCATTCTTCTATCTCTGCACCTTTCTCTTGTCCCCTCCTTCCTTTTTCCATTCTTTTCCTTTTCTTATCTCATTTTGCTCTCAGGGGGTGAACCTATATCCCCACTGCATGGACAGATTGCAAGGTGGTGGGAAGTGGATTCCAGGGGGCCCACACACCTGTCAGTGGATACTGGGATCTGTAGATAGTTGCTGAATCACAGCTCTGTCCTCAATTAAATCTCAAAACTGAAAAAGTACATCCCTCCCCACTCACAGCCCAGTTTCAGAATTGAACAAAGTCAGGGGATCCACATAAGGAAGAATAGGAGATTGAGCAAACAGAAATAAAAGCTACTCCCCCATCCCTGAACAACAGAATTAAAGAAGAGGTTAAAAAAAAAAGTAGGGAGGAAAATCTACACAAATGAAGAAAAACTAAAAGAATATGGGTCTCACACAGACCCCTGGGTTGTCAGACACTGAGAACACAGATTTCAGAATGCAAACAATGAAGAGCCCCCATAATGACTGGTCTCAAGCCACAAACACAGATATCAAGACATTAATAGAGAGAATAAATAGAATTGAAGAGAGTCAAGAGGAAAGAATGAAAGAGTTGATAACTGAGATAACAGGAATAAAGAATACAGTGAATGAAATAAATAACAAACTGATAAGCATGGAAAGCAGACTTAGCCAAGCAGAAGAAAGAATCTCAGAGCTTGAGGACCAAAATATGGAACTAATCCAAACTGTTAAAAACATGGAAAAGTAGCTTAAAAAGACAGAACAAAACCTTCAAGAGATGAATGATTATTTTAAGAGGCCAAACCTAAGATTAATTGGAAGTCCTGAGACAGAGACACAGAGACCACCCTGGAATGAACATTCAATGAAATTATATAAGAAAACTGCCCTAATCTCATCAGTAATGTGCCCATTCAAACACAAGAGACTCAGAGAACCCCTGCAAGACCACAAATGAAAATACCAACTCCTAGACACATAGTAATATGCCTATACAAAGTAGGTATAAAAGAAAAAATCCTAAAGGCAGCAAGAGAAAGAGGTCAGGCTACCTACCATGGAAGACCAATTAGAATAGCAGCAGACTTATCTACAGAAATACTTCAGGCTAGGAGACCTTGGAGTCCAATCTTCAAAGTTCTCAAAGATAAACAATTTCAATCAAGAATTACCTACCCAACTAAGCTAAGCTTCATCAGTGATGGAGAATTGAAATCTTTCCCAGACACTCAATCCCTAAGAGCTTATGCTGCCTCCAGATCAGCTCTACAAGAAACACCTAAGAAAGTATTAAACACAGAAGAAAGGAAAAAAGAATAACAATGTCCTTCACAAGAATGCAGGAAAAAGATTGAAAATACACATGAATCAACCCCAAAATCAAAAGAAAGACAACAAACAGCAGCAACGACAAACACTATAAGAACATCATGACAGAGATAAACTCTCACATCTCAATAATTAGCCTGAATGTGAATGAATTAAATGCACCACTGAAAAGCCATAGAATGGCACATGGATAAAATATCATGAGGCAACAATATATTGTCTCCAAGAGACTCATCTTGCCAGAAAGGATACTCATAAACTAAAATAAGAGGATGAGAAACAAAATTTCAGGCAAATGGAACACAAAAGAAAGCAGGAGTCACAATCTTAATATCAGACAAAATACCCTTTAAGCTATCAAGAATTTAAAAAGATATGGAAGGTCACTACATAATGATAAAAGGTTCAATCCATCAATAAGAAATATCCATCCTAAACATACAGGTATCCAACATAGGAGCACCAACTTTCATAAAGCGGCTTCTAGATAAACTTAAAAAAGATATTGATTTTAACACTATCATAGCTGGGGACTTAAATACCTCACTCACAACTCTAGGGCAGATCATCAAGACAAAAAATCAACAAGGAGATCTGAAACCTCAATGTTATACTTGGCAAATTGGACTTAATTGATACCCACAAAACATTTCACCCAACAACCATGGAATATATATTCTACCCAGCACCACATGGAACATACTCAAAGGTCAACCACATCCTCAGCCATAAATCAAGTATAAACAAATTCCATAAGATTGAAATACTACCATGTATCTTCTCAGTCCACAGTAGAATAAAAATAAATATCAACACCCATAAAGTTTCCCCAACACTCACAAAGACATGGACACTAAACAGAATGATGCTAAACAACTCTTGGGTCAGCATGGAAATCAAAACAGAGATTAAAAGATACATGGAAACAAATGAAAACAAAGAAACCTCTTACCGAAACCTCTGAGATGCCATGAAATCAGTACTAAGAGGGGAATTCATATCTCTAGAAACACGCATAAAGAAAATGGAAAGATCACAAGCTAACAGCCTAATAAATCACCTAAAGAAGCTGTAAAGAAAAGTCACCAAAATGCTAATTTCAGCAGAAGAATTCAGATCACCAAAATAAAAGCCCAAATTTGGGACATAGAAGACAAAAAGATAATACAAAAAGAAATCAATGAAATAGAAAGCTGTTTCTTCAAAAGGATAAACAAGATTGATGGACCCCTAGCTTGAGTGACCAAGAAAAAGAGAGAAAAAGCCCAAATAAACACAATCAGAAATGCAAAAGATCAAGTCACAACTGACTCTGAAGAAATACAAAAGATTATCAGAGATTACTATGTACACTTGTATGGAAACAAACTTGAAAATCTAAATGAATTAGAGAACTTTCTTTCATCACACAACCTCCACGGGTTGAAACATAAAGAAATCGAGACTCTAGATCAATAACAATCCAGGAAACTGACGATGTCATAAGAAAACTGCCTACAAAAAAAAAGCCCTGGACCAGATGGCTTTCCAGCAGAATTCTA